>SJYV01051486.1:368358-381835 GCA_006410875.1 Neotragus pygmaeus | reverse complement strand
AGCATCATTCCTTCCAAAGAATTCCCAGGGCTGATCTCCTTCATAATGGACTGCTTGGATCTCCTTGCAGTCCAAAGGACTCTCAAGAGTTTTCTCCAACACCACAGTTCACAAGCTTCAATTATTCGGTGCTCAGCTTTCTTGACAGTCCAACTTTCACATCCATACAGGACCAAAGGAAAAACCATAACCTTGACTAGATGGACCTTTGTTGGCAAAGTAATATTTCTGTTTTTGAATATGCTATTCAGATTGGTCATAACTTTTCTTCCAAGGAGTAAGCGTCTTCTAATTTCATGGCTGCAGTCACCATCTGCAGTGATTTTGGAGCCCCCAAAAATAAAGTTTGACACTGTCTCCACTGTTTCCCCATCTATTTCCCATGAAGTGATGGGACCGGATGCCATGATCTTCATTTTTAGAATGTTGAGCTTTAGGTCAACTTTTTCACTCTCCTCTTTCACTTTCATCAAGATGCTTTTTAGCTCCTCTTCACTTTTTGCCATAAGGGTGGTGTCATGTGCATATCTGAGGTTATTGATGCTTTTTCCAGCATTCTTGATTCCAGCTTGTGCTTCTTCCAGCCCAGAATTTCTCATGATGTACTCTGCATAGAAGTTAAGTGAGCTGGGTGACCATGTACAGCCTTGACGTATTCCTTTTCCTATTTGGAATCAGTCTGTTGTTCCATGTCCAGCTCTAACTGTTTTTTCTTAACCTGCATATAGGTTTCTCAAGAGGCAGGTCAGGTGGTCTGGTATTCTCATCTCTTTCAGAATTTTCCACAGTTTATTGTGACCCACACAGTCAAAGGTTTTGACATAGTCAGTAAAGCAGAAATAGATATTTTTCTGGGACTCTGTTGCTTTTTCCATGATTGGCAGCAATACTAAATAAGAAAGTGTAAGCCTTTGCTGGTTTGGATCATAAAAACTGGAAAATTTTCAGAGATGGGAGTACCAGACTACTTTACCTGTCTCCTGAGAAACTGACATATGGACCAAGAAGCAACAGTTAGAACTGGACATGGAACAACAGACAGGTTTAAAAGTGAGAATGAGTATGACAAGCCTGTGTATTGTCATTCTGCTTAAAATTACATGAAGAGTCCTCCCACGTGCATGTTCAGTAGCTCTTTGCAACTCTATGGAATTTAGACCACCAGACTCCTCTGTGGAATTCTCTAGACAAGAATACTGTAGTGTGTGACCATTTCCTCCTCCAGGGGATTTTATCGACCCAGGCATCGAACACACATTTCCTGCATCTCTTGCCTTTGCAGAATGATTCTTTACCACTGAGCCACATGGAAAGACCCTATACGCAAAGTTCACTTTCAATTAGTCCAGTCACTCAGTCATGTCCGACTCTTTGTGACCACGTGGACTGCAGCACACCAGGATTCCCTTCCCAACACCAACTTTTATAGTTTACTCAAACACATTGAGTAAGTGATGCCATCCAACCATCTTATGCTATCATCCCCTTCTCCTCCTGCCTTCAATCTTTCCCAGCATCAGGGTCTTGCCAAATAATTCAGTTCTTCAAATCAGAAGGCCAAAGTATTGGAGTTCCAGCTTCAGCTTAGTCTTTCCAATGAATATTCAAGACTGATTTCCTTTAGGATCTTCTTGCAGTTCAAGGGATTCTCAAGAGTCTTCTCCAACAAAACACTTCAAAAGCATTAATTCTTTATTGCTAAGCTTTCTTTATAGTCCTACTCTGAAACCCATACATGACTTCTTGAAAAACCATAGCCTTGACTAGATGGAATTTGTTGGCAAAGTAATGTCTCTGCTTTTTAATACTGTCTAGGTTGATGGAGAAGGAAATGGCAACCCACTTCAGTATTCTTGCCTGAATAATCCCATGGATGGAAGAGCCTGGTAAGCTACAGTTCATGGGGTCACAAAGAGTCGGACACGACTGAGCGACTTCACTAACTTCACTTAGGTTGGTCATAGCTTTTCTTTCAAGGAGCAAGCATCTTTTAATTTCATGGCTGCAGTCACCATCTGCAGTGATTTTGGAGTCCAAAAAAATAAAGTCTGCCACCGTTTCCTCATCTATTTGTCATGAAGTGATGTGAACCAACACCATAATCTTAGTTTTCTGAATGTTTAGCTTTAAGCCAACTTTTACACTCCCCTCTTTCACTTTCATCAAGAGGATCTTAAGTTCCCCTTTGCTTTCTGCCATAAGAGTGGTATCATCTACATATCAATATCATCTGGAAGTGATATTGATATCACTTCCAGCAATCTTGATTCCAGCTTGGTCTTCATTCAGCCTGGCATTTCTCATGATGTATTCTGCATAGAAGTTAAATAAACAGGGTGACAATATACAGCCTTGACATACTCTTTTCCCTATTTAGAACCAGTCTGTTGTTCCATGTTGAGCTGTAACTGTTGCTTCCTGACCTGCATACAGATTTCTGAAGTGGCAGGTCAGAGAGTCTCGTATTTCCATCTCTTTTAGAATTTTCCAGAGTTGGCTGTGGTCTATGCAGTGAAAGGCTTTGGCATAATCAAGAAAGCAAAAACATATGTGTTTCTGAAATTTTCTCGTGTTTCCAATGATCCAGTAGATGTTGGCAATTTGATCTCTGGTTCCTCTGCCTTTTCTAAATCCAGCTTGAACAATTCTAAGTTCAGGGTTCAAGTACTGTTGAAACCTCACTTGAAGAAATTTGAGCATTTCTTTGCTAGCGTGGGAGATGAGTGCAACTTTGTGGTAGTCTGAGCATTCTTACATTGCCTTTCTTTGGGATTAAAATGAAAACCGAACTTTTCCATTCCTTTGGCCAGTGCTGAGTTTTCCACATTTGCTGAGATATTGAGTGAAACACTTTCACAGCATTATCTTTTAGGATTTGGAATAGCTCAACTAGAATTCCATCATCTCCATTAGCTTTGATTGTAATGATGCTTCCTAAGGCCCACTTGACTTCCTATTCCAGGATCTGGTTCTAAGTGAGTGATCACATCATCATGATTATCTGGATCATGCCGATCCTTTTCCGTATACATCTTCTGTGTATTCTTGCCTCCTCTTTTTAATATCTTCTGCTCTCTTAGGTCCATACCATTCCTGTTCTTTATTTGCCCATATTTGAATTAAATGTTCTCTTGGTATCTCTAGTTTTCTTGAAGAGATCTGTAGGCTTTTCCATTCTATTGTTTCATCTATTTCTTTGCACTAATCACTTAGGAAAGCCTTCTTATCTCTCTTGGCTATTCTTCAGAACTCTACATTCAAATGGAAATATTTTTCCTTTATTCCTTTGCCTTCTGTTTCTCTTCTTTTCTTGTCTATTTGTAAGGCATCCTCAGACAACCATTTTCCCTTTTTGCATTTCTTTTTCTTGGCGACTTGATCCCTGTCTCCTGTACAATGTCACGAATCTCAGTTCATAGTTTTTCAGGCACTCTATAATCAGACCTAATCCCTTGAATCAATTAGTCACTTCTACTGAATAAACATAAAGTATTTGATTTAGGTCATAACTGAATTGTCTAATGGTTTTCTTTATTTTCTTCAACTTCAGTCTGAATTTGGCAATAAGGAGTTCATGTCTGAGCCATAGTCAGCTCCCAGCCTTGTTTTTGTTGACTATATAGAGCTTCTCTATCTTCGGCTGCAAAGAATATAATCAGTCTGATTTCAGTATTGGCGATCTGGTAAGGTCCATGTGTAGAGTGTAGAGTCTTCTCTTGTGCTGTTAGAAGAGGGTGTTTGCTATGACTAGTGCGTTCTCTTGGAAAAACTCTATTAGCATTTGCCCTGCTTCATTCCATATTCCAAGGCCTCATTTTCTTGTTACTCCAGGTTTTTCTTGACTTCCTACTTTTGCATTCCAGTTTCCTATAATGAAAAGGACGTCTTTTTGAGTTGTTAGTTCTAGAAGATCTTGTAGGTCTTCATAGAATCATCAGCTTCAGCTTCTTCAGCTTTACTTGTTGGGGCATAGACTTGAATTATTGTGATATTGAATGGTTTGCCTTGGAAACAAAGTATGTTATTAATTCCTGGCTGGATGACTCAAAAGCAGAAATCAAGCTTTCAGGGATAAATACCAACAACCTCATATATGCAGAGAATACCTCTCTAATGGCAGAAGGAGAAGAGGAACTAAAGAGTCTGTTGATGAGTGTGAAAAAGTAGAGTGGCTTGTAAAGCTGGCTTGAGATTCAACATTCAAAAAATTAAGATTGTGACATCAAGTCCCATCATTTCATGGTAAATAAAATGGGAAATTGTGGAAGCAGTGACATATTTTATTTTCTTGGGCTCAGAAATACTTGAATAAATTCATTGCAACCATGAAATTAAAATACTCCTTTTAAGCTCCATGGAAAAAAGACTTACAACAAACCTAGAGAGTGTTTTAAAAAGCAGAGACATCACTTATCTGAGAAAGGACCATATAATTCAAGCCATGGTTTTTCCAGTAGTCATGTGTGGATGTGAGTGTTGGTCCACAAAGAAGACTGAGAACCAAAGAAATGATTATTTTAAATTGTGACACACACACACACACACACAAAGACTATTGAGAGTCCCTTGGACTACCAGGAGATCAAACCAGTTAATCCTAAAGGAAATCAACCATGAATATTCATTGGAAGGACTGTTGCTAAAGCTTAAGCTCCAATACTTTGCCCATCTGATATGAAGAGCTGACTCATTGCAAAAAATCCTGTTGCTAGGAATGATGGAAGGCAAAAGGAGAAGGGGACATTAGAGGATGAGATGGTTAAATAGCATCACTGATTCTTTCGACATGAACTTGAGCAAACTCCTGAGATAGTCCTGAAATAGACAGAGAAGACTGGCAAGCTACAGTCCATGGGGTTGCAAAGAGTTGGACAGGACTCAGCAACTTAACAACAACAGCAAAAAAGAAACAGAAGCAGACTTGTGATCAGGAAGATGATATTGAGTGATGTTGAAGGTAGCAAATTAAATATTTATTAATCAACCTTCTCTTAATCAGTGATCTGGCTTCTGTGTTTTTCTTCCTTTGTGAAAAATAATGACTAATGTTTATGTATAATGAAAGCCTACTAATTTACTACTTTGTAATATGTTCTCTCAGTTCCTTGTCTACAAATCAAGATGTACTCTTACAAAAAGTCGCTTATACTCATTACTAAATGTCTTTTATTCTAGTTTTAATTAGTTTAATTAAGTAGAAATAAAATGATGGAATACAACTACTAAAGGAAAAGCGGTTATGCTTTTATAGAATGCAAAGAGAGTCAATTAGAAAGACTTTATCAAGATCAACATAAAGATACTGAATGCTACATATATAAAAGAAATGGAAAATTATTTTAAAAATAGCATGCATGTGAATTTATTTCCAAATCCCTATAAGCTTTTGCTTCTTTATAGGTAGTATGGACTTATAAAAGTAGATGGAGCTTTACTGAGTGTTTTCTATTAAAAAAATATTTTAAGGAAGAAGCTGCTTTGGATGGAGATCTAATTATGAATCTCAGGATAATATATTTGTATATTGAAATATATTATTAGTCCAATTGTACAGACTGTGATTTGTCTGAATTCACTCAATTAGAAGTTAATTCAGTCTTAGAAACAATCGATGAATTTGTATCCAGTACTGTTTAAACAAAGGCATTCACTCTCATTTCCTTCAGGATTCTTTCTCCTTAAGATATTTCTATTCAGTTTCCACAGATAATTTCAGAGAAGTGTGTTTCCCATGTTAGATATAAACTGAATTATCTTTAAAGAAACTCAGGACTTTAAACCTTCTTGTATACCACTTCTTAGCAGTCTTGGGTAATTAATCCATTCTTAATTTTCTGTATCAGAAACAGATTACAGTATTTTATAGAGTATTCTACCATCTAAGGCATTTTACTCAGTAACTTATTTCTGTCTTTCTGTACATAAAGCTGTTAATGAGTATTGAAAGCCTTAACCATGATCACTTCCAAAGCTGGAGGCTACGCATTTCAACAAAGGGTTTCTTTATAAACATTAAATTAATAAGGGTTGCTTTAATTAAGTTGTGGATAGTTTTTGAAAGTCAGTTTGCTGAAATTTGGAAAGAGAAAAGGCAAAAAAGGTTTTTGATTGACTGACTGACTAGGAACTTAGATCAATGAACCATACACAAGTAAAAGGCCTGAGACTTACATCAGAAAATTAGAGAATGGGGGAATAGATATTGTTTAATAGGCTAAATATTGTAGCACAAAACAATAATTTTAGTAGACCATCACAATACAATGTATTTCTAATAGAACATACAGTTCATTAGAGATCAGTGGGTCACTTTCATGTGATCAATCTGGTGCCCAATTTCCTTTCATTAATTGAGTCCATGATACCCTGTGACCCCCAACTCCTCTGACTCATCCTCTGTCTTGCTGGCAGCAGAGCAAAGAGAACAAGATGAGTGCTCCTTCTGTCTTATCCACTTTACCTAGAGGTGACCCCACTCACATTTCTTCCACACACATTCTACACACAAGAACAACTCAAAGGCCTTGTGAAACCTAGTTTTGTGGTGAGCTCAGAGGGAAGAGGAAAGACCTGATGTTAATTTGGACCAGTAGTCTCTACAACAGTATATTAAGTTTGTCTTTGAAATAACTTGTCCAGATATTGAAAAGTTGGAGCTGAGCCACAAAAGATACCGGGTTTCTTGACCTCCAGAGGAGAATAATTCAATCCCAGGCCAGTGATGAGGCTTGATCACTCAGAGATTTTCTGCAATAAAACTTTATTAAAGTATAAAAGAGATAGAAATGCTTCTGGCATAGACGTCAGAAGGGGACAGAAAGAGTGACCCCTTGCTAGCCTTTAGCTATATGTTATATACCTATCAGCAAGCTGTTTATTAGAGAAAGGAAATGTCTGGAAAATCAGAGTGCCATCATGCCCCTCACCCATAACATGCATTTTGAGATAACACTGGCACCAGGTGAGTCATCCTGGGTCATAAAATGATCCACATGAATCTTGAAGAAAGGCAGATTTCCAAGTAAATATGTAGCTTCACTAACATAGATTAGAAGAACAATGTATAAGTAAACATACTTGTTTGTTGAGCCCTTCTTGATTGCATCTTTGGCTGAACCGTTTTATAAAAACATACATAGCTCATTAACGTGGCTTAAGAAAACCATTTCCACAAGGAAAATGCATTGGTTAGCTCAAGGTTTGACAAAAGTTAAGTTCAGGTGGAACCAGGTATCATCATGGCAACACAGACTTTAAAAAAAAAAAAAAAAAACTTCTATCAGTTCAGTTCAGTCACTCAGTTGTGTCTGACTCTTTGCGACCACATGAATTGAAGCACGCCAGGGCTCCCTGTTCATCAACATCTCCCGGAGTTCACTCACATCCATCTAGTCCATGATGCCATCCAGCCACCTCATCTATGGTCGTTCCCTTCTCCTCCTGCCCACAATCCCTCCCAGCATCATAGTCTTTTCCAATGAGTCAACTCTTTGCATGAGGTGGCCAAAGTACTGGAGTTTCAGCTTTAGCATCATTCCTTCCAAAGAAATCCCAGGGCAGACCTCCTACAGNATTCGGGATTGGGAGCTTGTGTACACCTGTGGTGGATTCATGTCGATGTATGGCAAACCCAATAGAGTATTGTAAAGTCAAATTAAAAAATAAATTAATTTAAAAAAATAAAATTTATTAACAATATTAGAATGATGATTTGAATCTTGTTAGCTGAATTTATTTATTTATTTTTAAAACACTGCATTCATTTATAGGTATGACAGGGGATGAACTTGAATTAATAGTTTATTTGAATAATACTGGATTTTCTAAAAGTTGATGAGTTCAATATGAGCTCTTACTATTCCACTGATGTATAGAATGAAAGTGAAATTATTTAATGTTTCACATATATATGATTAAATAAACTACTCACAATTCTGTATGATGTAAGAAATTGAGGATTAAGAGACTTGCAGAGATAGTCTTTGCTCAGTTATTCAGTCATGTTTGACTCTCTGTGACCTCATGGACTGTAACCTACCAGGCTCTGGTATACATGAAAATTTCCAAACAAAAATCCTGAAGCAGTTTTCTGTTCCCTTTCCAGGGGATCTTCCAAGCCCAGGGATCAAACATGATTTTCCTGTTCTGGCAGGCTGATTCTATACCACTGAGCAACCTGTGAAAACCCAGAAATAGCATAAGAACATAATATCTGAATTCAGTTGACTTTTTTTTTTCCATGTTAAACAATATTTAAATATCGTTCCAGAGGAAAAACCTACAGCATTTAGTAAGAAAAGTAAATTGTTGAAATATGAAAAATCAATTCAGTTGAACATAAGGAAGAACCCATTAGGCTTCTTACCTCAGCCTCAATTACCTTCAAGAGTATGCTGCTCTATCAGTATAAATATTTTAAACTAGGGCTGTTATCAGTTCACAAGAATGGAGAAAGCATGTAAAAAGTGAGGGTGAATGGTTGAGTAGAATCTCAGGTCTTTTCACATCTTAACTTTCCTTGTTTGTCTAATATCATATGAATTTTATTTACTCTAGCCAATGGTAATTTCAGTTAGCTAAGTGGATAGGTGATAGATAGATAGATAGATATAGACAGATAGACAAACTGATTGATCAGATAGAAGAAATATTACATGACCCAGAATAAATTACAACAAAGATGAAAAAAGATATCAAATAAGCTGGGTTTACAATGCATTTATATCACACTGTATTGACTTCTTACCATTCTTTGCATTCATTGAGTGAAATCATGTTTCTTGTCCCTATGTTAAAAACTGAATAAATAAATAAGTCTTGTCTAGACAAAAATTCTGGCAATTTATATAGACTGCCTAGTCAGTCTTATGAGGTGGACATTCTGTTGACAACAATTTTAAACACAAATTAAATTCAACCCTCATAATACAAAATCAAGATAATCAAAATTCTGAATTGGTCAAATGATAAGCTTATAACCTTGTCTTACCTCAAGTGGCTTCAGGCTGGACACCGAAAGTGGGAAAGAGCATTATTGACTTATAATCTACTGTTGTTTTTTTTTTCTTATTCCTATCTCTTTTCACCTGTCCCCTTGATTGCCACCACCCCCCCGCCCCGCCCATGGAATGATAGGCACAGGAGTATGGCAGTTTGTACTTTAATTAGTACTGCCTCAAGGTTTGTTCATTCATTATTGAGCCTCATTATTTAAAGGCGACATTTTTTTTTTTTCTCCTGAGACATGATTTTGAGGCTATTCAGACATTTCTGGGGGATTGATGCAAGTGCCATTTTTCTTCACTGTTGCATATTCTACAGTATTCCAGGGAGTCAGTTGGTACTTCATCCTCAGTTTCAGTTCATTTACTTTCAGTTTCTTGTTACTGGTTTCTTTATACCCATCTGTGGCCCTGTAGACCCTGTTGATTCTCTTTCTCATCAGGACCACATCTCAACTTTTGGAAGTATGCACTTAACCTTTGCCCCATAAAGCATGAGAAGTTTGCCAAATCCCATAGTAATGATACTTTCCATCTCTGGCACCAAAATTGTGAGAGAAAATTTTGTTGTCAGTATTTCTCAAACTGAAGTTAAATTCTAGACCACCCTTGAACCCACCAGTGTTTGTCACCTATTAAGTTTATTTATTTATTTTTTAAATCTTTGGGTTGTTTTTTACACACTAAAACATAATAAAATGGAAATGTACAATTTAATGCTATTACTTTTTTATCATTAAAAATATATATTTTTTTTACTTGATTATAGCTGATTTTGGGTTTCCCTGGTAGCTCAGATGGCAAAAAATCTGCCTGCAATGCCAGCGATCTGGATTTGATACTTTTGTCCGGAATATTCCTGGAAAAGGGAATGGTTACCCATTCAAATACTCTTGCCTGGAGAATCCCATGCACAGAAGAGCCTGGTGGCTAAAGTCCATGGGGTTTCAAAGAGTTGGACACTAAGAATTGATGCTTTTGAACTGTGGTGTTGGAGAAGACTCTTGAGAGTCCCTTGGACTGCAAGGAGATCCAGCCAGTTCATCCTATAGGAAATCAGTCTTGAATATACATTGGAATGACTGATCCTGAAACTCCAACACTTTGGCCACCTGCTCCGAAGAACTGACTCATTTGAAAAGACTGTGATGCTGGGAAAGATTGAAAATGGGAGGAGAAGGGGATGACAGAGAATGAGATAGTTAGATGGCATCACTAGCTCAATGGACATGAGTTTGAATGAACTCTGGGAGCTGGGGATGGACATGGAGGTCTGGCTGCTGCAGTTCATGGGGTAACAAAGAGTTGGACACGACTGAGCGACTGAACTGAACTGAACTGAACTGATAGCTGCTTTGCAATGTTTTGTTAATGTCCACTGGACTAAAAAGTGAATCAGGTATATGTATACATATATGCCCTCTTTTTTTTAATTTATTTTCCATTTAGTTCACTACAGAGCACTGCATAGAGTTCCCTGATCTATACAGTAGGTCTTTGCTAATTATCTATTTTATATAGAGTATCAATATTATGTGGGCTTGCCTGGTGGCTCAGATTATATATTCACCAATCTCAAGTTTTCAATTCATCCCACTCCCTCTCCTTTCTCTACTTGAAGTCCATATATTTTTTCTCTATTTGGATAAACATGGACTCACAGATGGAGTCCATCTGTGTCTTTATTTCTGTTTAGAGAATAAGATTAAGTACACCATTTTTCCCAGAGAACACCATGGCACCCCACTATAGTACTTGTGCTTTGAAAATCCAACGGGTGGAGGAGACAGGAAGGCTGCAGTCCATGGGGTCACTGAAGGTCAGATGTGACTGAGGGACTTCACCTTCATTTTTCACTTTCCACTTTCATGCATTGGAGAAGGAAATGGCAACCCACTCCAGTGTTCTTGCCTGGAGAATCCCAGAGAGGGAATAACCTGGTGGGCTGCTGTTTATGGGGTCGCACATGGTCACACACGACTGAAGTGACTGACTTAGCAGCAGCAGCATACCATTTTTCCAACCAGTTGTTCCTAAAGGAAATCAGTCCTGAATATTCGTCGGAAGGATTGATGCTGAAACTTCAATTTTGGCCACTTAATGCAAAGAATTGACTCACTGGAAAAGACTCTGATGCTGGGAAAGATTGAAGGTGGGAGGAGAAAGGGGCGACAAAGGATGAGATGGTTGGATGGCATCACTGACTCAATGAACATGCATTTGAATAAGCTCCTGAAGTTGGTGATGGACAGAGAAGCCTGGTAGGCTGCAGTCCATTGGATCACAAAGAAGTGGACACCACTGAGCAACTGAACTGAACTGAATACCATTTATCAGGGTTTTGCAGGTGGCACTAGTGGAAAAGAACCCACTCGCCAATCAGGGATGTGAGACATGGGTTCAGTCCATGGGTGAGAGAAGTTCTCTAGAGGAGGGCATGGCAACCCACTCCATTTTATTGCCTGGAGAATTTTGTGAACAAGGAGCCTGGTAGGTGGCAGTCCATAGCGTTACAAGGAGTTAGACACAACTAAAATGACTTCAGTTCAGTTAAGTTCAGTCACTCAGTCGTGTCCTACTCTTTGCAACCCCATGAAATGCAGCACGCCAGGCCTCAGTGTCCATCACCAACTCCCGGAGTTCACTCAGACTCACATCCATCGAGTCAGTGATGCCATCCAGTCACCTCATCCTCACTTGTCTCCTTCTCATCCTGCCCCAAATCCTCCCTCCCAAAATCAGAGTCTTTTCCAATGAGTCAAATCTTCTCATGAGGTGGCCAAAGTACTGGAGTTTCAGCTTTAGCATCATTCCTTCCAAAGAATACACAGGACTGATATCCTTTAGAATTGACTGGTTGGATCTCCTTGCATTCCAATGGACTCTCAAGAGTCCTCTTCAGCATCACAGTTCAAAAACATCAATTCTTCACCGCTCAACTTTCTTCATAGTCCTGGGCTCGCATCCACACATGACTACTGGAAAACCATAGCCTTGACTAGATGGACCTTTGTTGGCAAAGTTATGTCTCTGCTTTGCAACATGCTATCCAGGTAAACCATAACTTTCCTTCCAAGGGGCAAGTGTCTTTTAATTTCATGGCTGCAGTCATCATCTGCAGTAACTTTGGAACCCAGAAAAATAGTCGGGCACTGTTTCTGCTGTTTCCTCATTCATTTCCCATGAAGTGATGAGACCAGATGTCATGATCTTCATTTTCTGAATGTTGAGCTTTTAGCCAATTTTTTCAGTCTCCTCTGTCATTTTCATGAAGAGGCTTTTTAGTTTCTCTTCACATCCTGCCATAAGGGTGGTGTCATCGGCATATCTGAGATTAATGATATTTTTCCCGGCAATCTTGATTCCAGCTTGTGCTTCTTCCAGCTCAGCGTTTCTAATGATGTACTCCACATAGAAATTAAATAAGCCGGTGACAATATACAGCCCTAATTTACTCCATTTCCTATTTGGAACCAGTCTGTTGTTCCATGTCCAGTTGTAACTGTTGCTACCTGACCTGCATATAGGTTTCTCAAAAGGCAGGTAAGGTAGTCTGGTATTCCCATCTCTTTCAGAATTTTCCACAGTTTCTTATGATCTACACAGTCAAAGGCTTTGGCATAGTCAATAAAGCAGAAATAGATGTTTTTATGGAACGCTCTTGCTTTTTCTATGATTCAACAGAAGTTGGCAATTTGATCTCTGGTTCCTCTGCCTTTTCTAAAGCCAGCTTGATAATCTCTAAGTTCATGGTTCTCGTACTGTTGAAGCCTCGCTTGGAGAATTTTGAGCACTACTTTACTGGCACGTGAGATGAATGCAATTGTGCAGTAGTTTAAGTATTCTTTGGCATTGTCTTTCTTTGGGATTGGAATGAAAATTGACCTTATCCAGTCCTGTGGCCACCGCCGATTTTTCCAAATTTGCTGGCATATTGAGTGCAGCACTTTTCCAGCATCATCTTTCAAGATTTGAAATAGCTCAGCTGGAATTCCATCACCTCCACTAGCTTTGATCATAATGATGCTTCCTAAGGCCACTTGACTTCACATTCCAGGAAATCTGTCTCTAGGTGACTGACCACAGCATCATGATTATCTTGGTCGTGAAGGTCTTTTTTTCATACAGTTCTTCTATGTATTCTTGCCACCTCTTCTTAATATCTTCTGCTTCTGTTAGGTCCATACCATTTCAGTTCTTTATCAAGCCCATCTTGCATGAAATGTTCCCTGGTTTCTCTGATTTTCTTGAAGATATCTCTAGTCTTTCACATTCTGTTGTTTGCCTCTATTTCTTTGCATTGATCATTGAGGAAAGTTTTCTTATTTCTGCTTGCTATTCTTTGGAACTCTGCATTCAAATGCTTATATCTCTCCTTTTTTCTTTTGCTTTTCACCTCTCTCTTTTTTTTTTTTTTTTTTTACAGATAAGATGTGTATAAGAGACAGGCTCTGCTCAGAGGCCCGATCTGGCAG
>SJYV01051486.1:312385-368327 GCA_006410875.1 Neotragus pygmaeus | reverse complement strand
CTTTTTTTTTTTTCTTTTCCCCTCTTTTTTTTTTTTTTTTTTTTTTACAGATATTTGTAAGGCCTTCCCAGACAGCTTATTAGCTTTTTTGCATTTCTTTTCTATTGGGATGGTCTTGATTCCTGTCTTCTGTACAACGTCATGAACCTCCGTCCATAGTTCATCAGGTACTCTATCTATCAGATGTGGTCCCTTAAATCTATTTCTCACTTCCACTGTATAATCATAAGGGATTTGATTTTGGTCATATCTGAATGGTCTAATAGCTTTCCCTACTTTCTTCAATTGAAGTCTGAATTTGGCAATAACGAGTTCATGATCTGAGCCATAGTCAGCTCCTGGTCTTGTTTTTGTTGACTGTATAAAGCTTCTCCATCTTTGGCTGCATAGAATATGATAAATATGATTTCGTTTTTGACCATCTGGTGATGTCCATGTATAGAGTCTTCTCTTGTGTTGTTGGAAGAGGGTGATTGTTATGACCAGTGCTTTCTCTTGGCAGAACTCTATTAGCCTTTGCCCTGCTTCATTCTANATAGAATATGATCAATATGATTTCGTTTTTGACCATCTGGTGATGTCCATGTATAGAGTCTTCTCTTGTGTTGTTGGAAGAGGGTGATTGTTATGACCAGTGCTTTCTCTTGGCAGAACTCTATTAGCCTTTGCCCTGCTTCATTCTATACTCCAAGGCCACATTACCTGTTAATCCAGGTGTTTCTTGACTTCCTACTTTTGCATTCCAGTCCCCTGTAATGAAAAGGAAATCTTTTTTGGTTGTTACTTCTAAAAAGCCTTGTAGGTCTGCATAGAACTGTTCAACTTCAGCTTCTTCAGCATTACTGGTTGGGACAGAGGCTTGGATCACGTGATATTGAATGATTTGCTTTGGAAAAGAACAGAGATGATTCTGTTATTTCTGAGTTTGCATCCAAATACTGCATTTCAGATACTTTTGTTGACCATGATGGCCTACTCCATTTCTTCTAAGGGATTCCTGCCCACAGTAGTATATATAATGGTTAATCTGAGTTAAATTCACCCATTCCAGTCCATTTTAGTTTGCAGATTCCTAGAATGACGACTTCCACTCTTGCCATATCTTTTTTGACCACTTCCAATATGTCTTGATTCATGGACCTGACATTCCAGGTTCCTATCCAATATTTCTCTTTATAGCATTGGATCTTGCTTCTATCACCAGTCAAATTCACAGCTGGATATTGTTTTTGCTTTGGCTTGATTCCTTCGTTCTTTCTGGGGTTATTTCTCCACTGATCTCCAGTAGCATTTTGGGCACCTACTAACCTGGGGAGTTCTTTCAGTATCCTATCATTTTGCCTTTACATACTGTTCATGGGGTTCTCAAGGCCAGAATATTGAAGTGGTTTGCCATTTCTTTCTCCAGTAGACCAGATGACTTAGTTTAATTGAGTTAGGCAAGGTTGGGGTCCATGTGATTAGAGTGACTAGTTTTCGGTGATATTGATTTCAGTGTGTCTGCCCTCTGATGCCCTCTCACAACACCTATCATCTTACTTGGGTTTCTTTTACCTTGAGCATGGGGTATCTCTTCACGGCTACTCCATCAAAGTGCAGCCACTGCTCGTTACCTTGGACGAGGGATATCTCCTTGAAGTGACTTAGCGCAACACAAGTATACTAATTTTCTTGATTCCACATATATCCTTTCATATATGGTGCTTGTCTGTTTGTTTTCGCTTTGTGACTTAAAGACTGTCATACAGAGTGAAGTATGTTATCTATTAAGCTGTTCTTAGTCACTCAGTGGTGTCTGGCTCTTTGCAACTCCTTGGACTGAACCCTTCCAGGTTCCTCTGTCCATGGGGATTCTCCAGGCAAGAATACTAGAGTGGGTCCCCGTGCCTTCCTCTAGGGGATCTTACCAACCCAGGGATGAAACCCAGGTCTCCCATATTCCAGGTGGATTCCTTAGTAACTGAGCCACCAAGAAAGCCCAAGAATACTGTAGCGGGTAGCCTATCCCTTCTCCAGGGTATCTTCCCAACCCAGGAATCGAATCAGTGTCTCCTGCATTTCAGGCAGGTACTTTACCAGCTCAGCTACTAGGAATACTCTAAGCTGTCTAAAGTCCCTGTCAAGGCCCTGTTATGCATTAAATCTGAGATAAGAGTACTAGGCTTAGATTTACCATTGTGGGACGTGGAAGGAGCACAGGGTAGATTTCTCCTAAAACATCATCTTCGCAAAATTTTCTCACTTACTCTCTCAAAACGTTCAAAATATATGATAGTGCCCAAGATCAAAGAAACAGTTCACAAATTATTTGAAAATTAGTTCAGCTCAGTTCAATCACTCAGTCGTGTTCAACCCTTTGTGACCCCATGAATTGCAGCACGCCAGACGTCCCTGCTCATCACCATCTCTCGAAGTTCACTCAGACTCATGCCCATCGAGTCCGTGATGCCATCCAGCCATCTCATCCTCGGTCGTCCCCTTCTCTTCCTGCCCCCAATCCCTCACTGCATCAGAGTCTTTTCCAATGAGTCNAAACTACCACATTAAATAATCTGTTATACTCTCCCACCCCCACTTAGAGATACACCTTTAGAGCATTCTTTCTACCTTCTCCTATTAGGGTTTATTTGACTTTCAGCTGACTGCATATGTATAACTTGGAGTTTTCCTTCAGTGTGATTCTAAATACTTTGCCTTACTTTTGTTTTGAATCATCAATTCACTACATCTCTTTCTTAGTTATCACCTTACTTTTTTTGCATCAAGCTCTACAACCTCCCTCAGAAGAAGATTGTGTAAAAATAATATAGCTTTTAAAAACCTTATTTATATTCTAGTGAAATATTTAAAAATTAATTTCACATTACCACAAGTGGGGCTAAAGAGAAAATATTAAGAATATATCAGACTGTGTTTCCTTGAGAATTTGCCTATTATAATATGTCTTGTGAGGATATCATGATGAGAGAAGTGAATAATTGTCTACCTCTCTTGCTGTCTCTTACAATTTTAGCTAAAAAGTATCACTTGAAATGGATAACTTTTCAAATGGATGACATCTCAAATGGATTATGATTTATTTGTGTGTGTGTGTATATATATATATATATATATACACACACATACATGTTTTCAGTTTGTTTTTTACTCTTGAAAAACTACTGTTGAAGACTTTATTTTACCTAACCTCTTTCAGAATGTATTAGATTACATTATGCTGTAGACAGAATATCAGTGCCACTTACAGGATTCTTATGTTGAAATCCTAAGCCCCAAGATGATGGTCTAGGAGATGGAGCTCTTGGTAAGTGATTCCAGGGCAGAATCATCATGAAATGGATTAGAGGCCTTTTGAAAGAAACATGGACAAGTTTCCTTTTCCCATTAACCCTGACAGGTACAGTAAAATGATGGATGTCTATAAATGAGAAATCAAGATCTCATCAGATGCCAAATATGTTGATGCCTTAATCTTGGATTTACCAGTCTCTAGAACTGTGATAAATAAATTTCTGCTATATGTAAGCCACCCAATCTGTGGTTTCCTGTTATAGCAGCCTGAACAGATAAAGACTTGTTAGTTTTGAAAGAAAAATAGTGATTTCTCTTACCTGAAGTACATGAGAATAGTTCTTTCATTACTAGTTGAAATTGGGTTCAAACATGTTATATTTTGGGCCATTATATATTAGTAGGTGTGACACTAAGAGGGCTTTTAATGTGTTTGCATGCTTGGATGTGTCATGTTACTCATCTGTGACCTTTAAGAAAGCTGTAACTGAGTAGGCCTTGTCCTTCAAACTTACCATTAGGAGGAATTCAGGAGGAACACTTTGAAGTAGAAATTCCTAAACTCAACTACAAAGCCATGAGGAAAACAAATATCTATTGCTAGAAGGCAGAAGATTTCATTTTTTACTTATCTTTACTTATGCAATAAAAACTAATAGAAAAATTGACAATAGAATTAGGGGGACTAAGCATGTGTAAAAATAACTTAGAATATATACTTCTTGGATTTTGGACCAAATTCTTAAAGTCAGAAAATAAATCACTATATTTCTTAGTTTGATACTAGAGGTAACAAATATAGAGATTTACTTTCTTTAGTGCTAAATTATTTGGTGAAATTTTCTTATGATCTTTTAAAATGTAAAAATAAAATAAAATAAATAACACTCCTGATGTTTTTTTTCAATGCGGGATTTGGAGACTTTGAGTCAAATATTGAAATAAGAAGGCGATTGCTACAGCTGTATCTCACAATTTATTATAAGATAGAGATAAGGTCACGCTTTCCCAGTCATTCAGTGGTAAAGAATCCAACTGCAATGGAGGAGACACAAGAGATGCAGATCAGGAAGATTCCCTGGAGGAGGGCATGCCAACTCACTCCAATATTCTTTCCTGGAGAATCCCTTGGACAGAGGCCTGGTGAGCTACTGTCCATAGAGTTGAAAAAAGTCAGACACGACTAACCAAATGGAACAAGAGCAGCAGCAGCAGAGACAAAGTCACAAAAAAAGTATTTGCCAGTTTGCAATCAACATATGGAGCAAATATGGCAAAACCGTAACTTACAGATATTGAAAACAAATCTTATTTTCACCAAGTAAAATATAAGTGCTATTGAATATATTAAAGACAAACTCTAATTAGATGTGTTGCTCATATAGTTTTAGTTTCCATTTCTGCAAAGAATTGGTGTCAAATATATCTTTTAAGCTGTATAAAAGGATTCAAGGGAAAATGTGGTCTTACTGCAGCCTGATTTGCTCACAGAAACTGCAATTTAGTCTAGATGTAGAAATAATTGACAGTGAGGCTCTTGGCACATGGAATTACTGGAATTTAAGACTTAAACAACCATAATATTTATGGAAGTTATACAGTCAAAAGTTCTTTCAGCCAGATTGCAAGTAAAGTGAAAATTTTCAAATTATAACTTTGGTGGGTGGGTGTGTGTTCAGTGGTGTCTGACTCTTTTGGACCCCATGGACTATAGTTCATCAGGCTTCTCCGTCTATGGGATTTTTTAGGCAAGACTACTGGAGGGTGTTGCCATTTCCTATTCCAGAGGATACTTCTGACTCAGGGATTGAACTCGCATCTCTGGCATCTCCTACATTAACAGGTGGATTCTTTATCACTGCACCACCTGTAAAGCCACAAGAAGTCTTCCTGTTATATGCATACTAAGTCACTTCAGTCACTCCTTTCAACCCAATGGACTATAGCCTGCCAGGCTCCTCTCTCATGGGGTTCTCTGGGCAAGAATACTGTAGTGGATTGCCATGCCCTCCTCTAGGAGGGTATTCCCAACCCAGGGATCAAACCCTCATTTCTCCTATCTTTTACATCTGGTGTATTGACAGGCAATTCTTTACCATGAGCACCAGCTGGAAAGCCCCTACATGTCAATTAGTCTATCAGCCCCAAATTTCCAAGCATGGGAATCAGGAGGCAATAGCTTCTAAAACTCCCAAAAGGCATATTCTTCAATGTTTAAAATTATTTTATTCGTTTTTATTGGAGGATAATTGCTTTACAATATTGCAGTGGTCTCTACTATGCATCAACACACACACACGTGCGTACACACACACACATATATTTATACATACATATACATATATATATATATATATATATATATGTGTATATTCTGGGAAACTGATTAAAAATAAAATAACTGTAACAGAGAATACAGCCAGGCACTCTGGTACAACTTAGAAGGAAGAAATGGGTGTGGAAGGAGGCCCATCCTCTACCTCTTGAGCCTCTTTCCACCCCATTCTAGCCCTCTAGATCATCACAGAGTGCCAGGCTGGGTACCATGTTAGGGCTATTTTATTTTTAAACATTTTTCCAGAATTTTTTAGGTCTATATTTCAGAAATAATTTTCCAGAGGGCAGAGGCAACAACTGTGGTAACAAAACCTATGTCTAGTGGGGAAATATTTTTTTGGAATATTTTGGAGTTGGAATACTTTGCAACATTTGTCTTAACAACAAAACACTTCTATGTGCCTTGCAAGGCTACCTGCTCTCCGATATTAAAAGAATGCAATACTTGTTTTTTTGTTAATTTGTTTTGGTTTAGAGGATTACAGAAACAGCAGAACTACATCAATATTTCATATTTCAAGAACCCGAACTTCAAACTTGATAACCTGATTTTAACAAATATTTGATATTCTTATATTTTGTATGCCAGAGAAACTTGAAGAAGACAGATCATGAAAATTTAAATAGTATTTTAATATTTATTTTTTCTACTTCTTTTGGTGGAATATACTCTCTAAACTTTGTCTTTAGGCTCAGTCATGTAATCGGTTTTGACTAATGGACATTAATAAGTGTTAGGCAAACAAGGACTTAAAATTGCATGACATGTTCTTTTGTATTCCCATCATTTTTGTGAAAATAGGTTTTCCTGAATGTGTGCTTCCTTGTCAATTAAAACCCTAGAATGAACACATAGGTAGCAGAATATTTTAGTGGATCTGTGGACTTGAACCATGAACAATAACCACTACAGCCTGAGGCAAAGTAAGACATTTTCAAAATCAGTGATCAAAAGTAAAAATTATTGTTATTTAAATAAATGTTTTATGTAAGAAAATTAGGTATACAGTTAAATATCTTAAAAATTAATTATGTGGTAAAATGGCATAGTGAGCTTTTTATTTTTCATGAATGTACCTCCATCATATAGTGTAAAATTGCTCCCATTAATATGCTCAAAAATTTAGGTTTTTAGATAAAGACCTTAAAATCATTCCAACCATTTAAAAGTTAAAAACAATCACCATCTTAATGAAGTCAATGTAAAAGGAATAGATACATTGATCAATGAGAGTGTATTCCAGACATGAATCATACAAGCATAGACAATTGACTCTTGACAAACTAGAAGTTTGAGACGGTGTATTTTTAATATTATAGCAGTTTCTATATGTAATTCTAAATCCATTCTCTCTGGATCATGCCCATTCTTCCCTTAAAATTTGTTTTTCATAATAATATCACAATCTTTATTTAACTTATGGATTGAAATGTGTGTGCTATCAAAACTACATCAAATGTAATTTTTGTTAACAAATGAAATACTTATATCATTCATATATATTAATGTATGTCATGGTTTTGCATATGAAATGAAACATCTTGGGAATCTATCCTTTTATTCTCCTTGCTGGGCTCACCATAAGGTCCTTGAGGCACCCTGGATTGACATAAACACCTTTATCATCAGATCCATTGCTTCTGAAGGTTGGGTGCCAGAATTTTCTCTTTTCCTTTTGAACAGTCTTACAAGTCTTCTCTTCTGGGTTAAAATTGAAAGCATTCTCAGCAACACAGAAAATGGTCGGCACAGCTTATCTGTTAATAAATGAGTCTTATTTCTGTCAGGGGAGTGTGTAATTTTCTTGGTTCTGTCTCATCACAACAAAAATTTAAAGCGAAGGATGTTAAAACCCTCAAGACAGACCATGTCTAAGCTCTTGGACAGATCAGTGTTACAGCTCAGTTTTATTTAGAAAATAAAGGAAAAATACATCTTTGAGCCATGAGGGCATGTCAATCCAAAAGACTCTAAGAGAAGAGAGAGAGAGAGCAAGAGAGAGAGAGAGAGAGAGAACATGCACAAGACAGAGAAAGACCCCCAGCCTTTTGATTCCTCTTTTTAATTTTTTTTTTCCATCCCTCTGGGCCTGCCCTATGTAAGTTGGACTAACCAGGAGTGCTGTTTGTTCTACCTGAGGTCCTCACTCTGATCCTCGGACCTTGCTTTCATCTGTTTTCACTGGCTTTTCCCTTCCTTGTCTTTTAGCCACCGNAATTTTTTTTTTCCATCCCTCTGGGCCTGCCCTATGTAAGTTGGACTAACCAGGAGTGCTGTTTGTTCTACCTGAGGTCCTCACTCTAATCCTCGGACCTTGCTTTCATCTGTTTTCGCTGGCTTTTCCCTTCCTTGTCTTTTAGCCACCGCCATTCTGGACTCCTTTTACCTATTCTAAGTACCTAGCATTTCTAAAACCAGAAGTGGCTGTGCATATCTGTATGTTTTCTGAATAGATGGAAATCCAAGACATAATCTAATTTTTATTTTTGAGGGGAAATCTCAGTTTATCCATGGCACTGAATCTACAAAAAAATCCATTCAGTAAAGAAGCCATTTATTTTTAGGAAATCCCACTTAATGTCATGTAATGAAATGCAGCTTTCTGGATTTCTTATACGAATAAGATCATTATTTAGTGGGAAAGTGTGATATTCTTTCAGATGGTACAGTGATCAATATATTATATCAGCAAATTAAAGTATGTTGAGTGTTCACTTCAGCAGCATATATACTAAAGTTGGAATGATACAGATAAGTCTAGCACGGCCCCTGAGCAAGGATGATATGCAAAATCATGAAGCTTTCCATATTTTTACACAAAATGGATTAAAGATCTAAACGTAAGACCAGAAACTATAAAACTCCTANCTGAAAGCCTTGAAGAGGCAGTCCCAAAAGTGAGGGCAAAAGCCAGAGCGGCTTGTCTGCTCAGAGGCCCACTCTGGCCGAGCCCCGAGTGGGAGGCTGTTCTGTCCTGATCCAGCCTTGCCCAAACTTGCCTAGCTTGTAGGCTTACTCTCTCACCCTCGGAGCTCTGCCCGAGTGCGCCTCTGAGCAGACCGGACGGTCTGGTTCTGCCCTCACACTTGGGCCTGCCCCTTCAGGGCTTGCAGACGCACCCAGGTGGGCTGCCTAGTCTTCCCCAAAGGAGGCCCGCTTCCGTGCCTGGTGTGCACTTGGCTTCCAGGTAAGGGCCAAACGCGGCTCTTGGAATTCTGGCCTCAGGGGCTATTTCCTCCAACTTGGGTCTGTGAGCGGGAGCCCAGACATGCAGGGGCTGGCCCCAACCAGCTACGCAAGTCTCTGCTGGGTAGGAGAGTGCTAGGGATCCCACGCCTGTTAGGCCCTTGCCTGCGGCCAATGGAGCCTACCTCCAGGGGTGTGGCTGCCTTCCCCAACCTGGGGGAGCCTGCTGCTCTCCGTGAAGCGCTGGGCCTGTGTGGAAAAGCATCTTTGACATCCGCCAGCTGCCCACTGCTTGCTCCACCCTGGCCAGTAAGACTAGCAGCTAGGCAAGTCTGGGCAATGCTCGCTCAGGGCAAAGCAGCCTCGCTCCCGGGCTCCGTTGTCTTCTCCCGAGGAGCCTCGGTTCTCTGCATGCTGTGCAGTTAACTTCCAGGCATGGAGCCACATGGCTGGTAGAGCTTTAGGCTCAGGGGCTGATTCCCCGGAGCTGGGTCTGTGGGCGATTAGCCAAGGCAGGTCGGAGGAGGCCCAAACCAGCAGCGCACGTCTCTGCTGGGTAGGAGAGTGCTAAGGAACCCACGTTTGTCAGGCCCTTTCTGGGGCAAAAGGGACCCCCCGCTCTGGGGTTGTCACTGCATTCCTCAGCCTGGGGCCCTGGAAGCCTGCTGCTCTCTGTGCGGCGCTGTGTCTGTGCAGCCAGGCACCCACTGGAGAAGCCATCCCGTTGTCCTTGCCTTCGCTCTGACAGAGCTCTCACTGCTGGAGCCCTTGACAGTGTGCAAGCCACCAGCCCCAAACCCTTCCCCAAGAAGTCCTTGGGTCTAGGTCCAAAGGCAATTCCGGTGCAGAGCTGAGGCCTGGAAAGCGACCGTGACCTCCCCCGGCCAGCCAGAGACTGTTCCTTACCATGCAGTTAGCCTAGCAGCTAGGCAAGTCAGGGCAAGGCTGGCTCAGTGCAGAGCAGCCTCGCACTTTGGACTTGGCCACAATGGGCCTCTTAGCAGACCGGCCGCTCTGGCTTCTGCCCTCACACTTGGGCCTGCCCCTTCAGGGCTTCTAGCTGATCTGNAGTCAGGGCAAGGCTGGCTCAGTGCAGAGCAGCCTCGCACTTTGGACTTGGCCACAATGGGCCTCTTAGCAGACCGGCCGCTCTGGCTTCTGCCCTCACACTTGGGCCTGCCCCTTCAGGGCTTCTAGCTGATCTGCCTAGTTTTCCAACCAAGGAGTTTCGCTTCCTTGCCTGCTGTGCACTTGGCTTCCTGGATGGGTTCAAATGCGGCTCCTGGAGCTCTGTGTCACAAGCTGTTTACATCTCTGCTGTGTAGTAGAGTGCTAGGGATCCCACGTTTATCACGCCCTTGCCGGCAACCAATGCAGCCTCACTCACTGGGAGGGTGGGGTGTCAGCGTTCCCCACCCTGGGACCCTGGGACCCTGCTGCTTTCCATGATGCGCTGGGTCTGTTTGGGCAAGCACCTGCTGGAGAAGACATCCACTTGCCTTCCCTTCCCTCTGACAGAGCTCTCATTGCTGTAGCCCTTGGTAGTGAGCAATCCACCGGAACCGTACCCCTCTCCAAAGAGGCCTGGGCCCTAGGTCCAAAGGCAAACCCGGAGCAGAGCTGAAGCCTGTTAGGCGATCGTGTCCTCCCCCGGCCAGCCACAGCCTGCTCCTTTCTGGGTAGTATGCCTAGCAGCTAGGCATGTCTGGACAAAGCCAGCTCAGGGAAGAGCAGCCTCCCACTCGGGCCTTGGCCATAGTGGGCCTCTGAGCAGATAGGCTGCTCTGGCTTCTGACCTCACATTTGGGACTGCCTCTTCAAGGCTTTCAGAGGCACCCAGCTGGGCTGCCTAGACTTCCCCTGAAGGAGGAATGCTTCCCTGCCTGCTGTGCACTTGGATTCCAGGCTGGAGTCAAACCTAATCCATCCCCAAGGAGGCCTGGGGCCTAAGACCAAAGTCAAGTCAGGAGCTGAGCTGAAGCCAGGAATGCATCTCTGACGTCCTCCAGCTGCACACAGCCTGCTCCACCCTGGGCAGTAAGCCGAGCCACTAGACAATTCTGGGCAAGGCTCGATCAGGGCAGAGAAACTTCGCGCCCGGAGCTCTGCCAGATCAGAGTGGGAGTTCTGCCCTTCTGCCCTAGCATATGTGCCTTCCCCATCAGGGCTTGTACACGCACCCAGCTGGGCTACCTCCTCTTCCCCGGAGGAGGCTCTCTTCCCTGCATGCTGTGCACTCGGCTCCCAGGGAGGGGCGCCACAGAGCTCATGGAGCTCCTGGCTCCAGGGCTGTTTCCCCGGAGCTGGGACTGTGGGCGGGAGCCCAGACAGGTGGAGGTAGGCCCAAACCAGCAGCACTAGTCTCTGCTGCGTAGGAGATTGCTAGGAAACCCAGGTCTTTCTGGCCTTTGATAGCGGCAATTGGGAAACCCCTTCTCTGGGTGGTCGCTGCATTCCCCAGCCTGGGGCCCTGGGAGCCTGCTCCTCTCTGCCCAGCGCTGTGTCTCTGCGGCCAGGCACCCACTGGAGAAGCCACCCAGCTGCCCTTGCCTTCCCTCTGACAAAGCTCTCACTGCTGGAGATCTTGGCTGTGTGCAACCCACTGAAACCTAACCCATCGCCAAGGAGGCCTGGGGCCTAAGACCAAAGTCAAGACATGAGCTGAGCTGAGGCCAGGAAAGAATCTCTGACGTCCTCCAGCTGCCCACAGCCTGCTCCACCCTGGGCATTAAGCCTAGCAGCTTGGCAAGTCTGGCCAAGGCTCGCTCAGGTTAGAGCAGCCACACACCCAGGGCTCTCCCAGATCAGGCCTCTGAGCAGAGTGGAAGTTCTGCCCTTCTGCCTTAGCATAGGTGCCTTCAACATCAGGGTTTGCAGACACACGCAGCTGGGCTGCCTTGTCTTCCCCCGAGGAGGCTTGCTTCCCTGCACGCTGTGCACTTGACTTCCAGGCAGCGAGTCACATGACTGGTAGAGCTCTTGATTAATGGTCTGTTTCCCCGGAGCTGGGTCTGTAGGCGGGAGCCTAAGCAGGCGGGAGAAGGCCCAAACAAGCAGCACAAGTCTCTGCTGGGTAGGAGAGTGCTAGGGAACCCACGTTTGTCAGGCTCTTTCCAGGGCAAAAGGGACCCCCGTCTCTGAGGTGGTCGCTGCATTCCCCAGCCTGGGGCCCTGGGAGCCTGCTGCTCTCTGTGTGGCGCTGTGTCTGGGCAGCCAGTCACCAAGTGGAAAAGCCATCCTGTTGCCCTCGCATTCGCTCTGACAGAGATCTCATTGCTGGAGCCCATGGCTGTGTGCAACCCACTGGCACCTAACCAATCCTCAAGGAGGCATGAGACCAAAGTCCAAAGGCAAGACCTGAGCGTAGCTGAGGCCAGGAAGGCATCCCTGACGTCCACCAGCTGCAGACTGGCTGCTCCATCCTGGGCAGTAAGCCTAGCAGCTAGACAAGTTGGCAAGGCTCACTCAGGGCAGAGCAGCCTGGGTCCTGGGCCTCTGCCAGATCAGGCCTCTTAGTAGAGTGGGAGTTCTGCCCTTCTGCCCTAGCACACGCGCCTTCCCCATCAGGGCTTGCAGACACAGGCAGCTGGGCTGCCTCATCTTCCCCGGAGGAGGCTCTCATCCTTGCATGCTGTGCACTCGGCTTCCAGGTGGGGGTGCTACAGAGCTCATGGATTTTCTGTCTCCAGGGCTGTTTCCCTGGAGCCGGGTCTGTGGGCGGGAGCCCAGACAGGCGGATGCATGCCCAAACCAGCATCACAAGTCTCTGCTGGTAGGAGAGTGCTAGGGAACCCACGTTTGTCAGGCCCTTTCTGGGGCAAAAGGAACCTCCCTCTCTGGGTTCGTCGCTTCATTCCCCAGCCTGGGGCCCTGGGAGACTGCTGCTCTCTGTGCAGTGCTGTGTCTGTACGGCCAGGCACCCACTGGAGAAGGCACCCAGCTGCCCTTGCTTCCCTCTGATAGAGCTCTCACTGCTGGAGATCTTAGCTGTGTGCAACGCAGTGAAACCTAACCCATCCCCAAGAAGGCCTGGGGCCTTAGACCAAAGTCAAGACATGAACTGAGCTGAGGCCAGGAAGGTATGTCTGATGTCCTCCAGCTGCCCACAGCCTGCTGCACCATGGGCAGTAAGATTAGCAGATAGGCAAGTTGGGACAAGTCTCACTAAGGGCAGAGCAGCCTCGTGCCCGGGGTTCTGCCAGATCAGCCCTCTGAGCAGAGTGGGAGTTCTGCCTTTCTGCCTTAGCATAGGCGCCTTCCCCATCAGGTGTTCGAGACACACGCAGCTGGGCTGCCATGTCTTCCCCCGAGGAGGCTCACTTCCCTGCATGCTGTGCACTCGGCTTCCAGACAGGGAGCCACATGGCTGGTGGAGCTGTGGGCTCAGGGTCTGTTTCCCCGAATCTGGGTCTGTGGGCGGGAGCCCAGGCAGGCGGGAGCAGGCCCAAACCAGCAGCACAAGTCCCTGCTGCATAGGAGAGTGCTAGGGAACCCACGTTTGTCAGGCCCTTTCTGGGGCAAAAGGAACCTCCCTCTCTGGGTTCGTCGCTTCATTCCCCAGCCTGGGGCCCTGGGAGACTGCTGCTCTCTGTGCAGTGCTGTGTCTGTACGGCCAGGCACCCACTGGAGAAGGCACCCAGCTGCCCTTGCTTCCCTCTGATAGAGCTCTCACTGCTGGAGATCTTAGCTGTGTGCAACGCAGTGAAACCTAACCCATCCCCAAGGAGGCCTGGGGCCTTAGACCAAAGTCAAGACATGAACTGAGCTGAGGCCAGGAAGGTATGTCTGATGTCCTCCAGCTGCCCACAGCCTGCTGCACCATGGGCAGTAAGATTAGCAGATAGGCAAGTTGGGACAAGTCTCACTAAGGGCAGAGCAGCCTCGTGCCCGGGGTTCTGCCAGATCAGCCCTCTGAGCAGAGTGGGAGTTCTGCCTTTCTGCCTTAGCATAGGCGCCTTCCCCATCAGGTGTTCGAGACACACGCAGCTGGGCTGCCATGTCTTCCCCCGAGGAGGCTCACTTCCCTGCATGCTGTGCACTCGGCTTCCAGACAGGGAGCCACATGGCTGGTGGAGCTGTGGGCTCAGGGTCTGTTTCCCCGAATCTGGGTCTGTGGGCGGGAGCCCAGGCAGGCGGGAGCAGGCCCAAACCAGCAGCACAAGTCCCTGCTGCATAGGAGAGTGCTAGGGAACCCACGTTTGTCAGGCCCTTTCTGGGGCAAAAGGAACCTCCCTCTCTGGGTTCGTCGCTTCATTCCCCAGCCTGGGGCCCTGGGAGACTGCTGCTCTCTGTGCAGTGCTGTGTCTGTACGGCCAGGCACCCACTGGAGCAGCCATCCCGTTGCCCTTGCCTTCACTGTGACAGAGCTCTCACTGCTGGATCCCGTGGCTGTGTGCAACCCACTGGCACCGAAGCCATCTTCAAGGAGGCATGGGGCCAAAGTCCAAAGGCAAGACATGAGTGTAGCTGAGGCCAGGAAGGCATCCCTGACGTCCACCAGCTGCCCATTGCCTGCTCCATCCTGGACAGTAAGCCTAGCAGCTAGGCAAGTCTGGGCAAGGCTCACTCAGGGCAGAGCAGCCAGGCGCCAGGGCCTCTGCCAGATCAGGCATCTGAACAGAGTGGGAGTTCTGCCCTTCTGCCCTAGCACACGCGCCTTCCCCATCAGTGCTTGCAGACACGCAGCTGGGTTGCCTCGTCTTCCCCAGAGGAGGCTCTCTTCCCTGCATGCTGTGCACTCGGCTTCCAGGTGGGGGCGCCACAGAGATCATGGAGCTCCTGGCTCTAAGTCTGTTTCCCTGGAGCTGGGTCCGTAGGCGGGAGCTCAGACAGGAGGAGACAGGCCCAAATCTGTAACACAAGTCTCTGCTGGGTAGGAGAGTGCCAGGAAACCCAGTTCTGCCAGGCCTTTGACGGCGGCAATTGGAATCCCCTTCTCTGGGTGGTCGCTGCATTCCCCAGCCTGGGGCCCTGGGAGCCCGCTCCTCCCCATGCAGCCCTGTGTCTCTGAGGCCAGGCACCCACTGGAGAAGCCACCCAGGTGCCCTTGCCTTCCCTCTGACAGAGCTCTCACTGCTGGGGATCTTGGCTGTGTGCAACCCACCGAAACCTAACGCATCCCCAAGGAGGCTTGCGGCCTATGACCAAAGTCAAGACATGAACTGAGCTTAGGTCAGGAAGGCATCTCTGACGTCCTCCAGCTGCCCACAGCCTGCTCCACCCTGGGCATTAAGCCTAGCAGCTAGGCAATTCTGGCCAAGGCTCGCTCAGGTTAGAGCAGCCTCACACCCAGGGCTCTGCCTGATCAGACCTCTGAGCAGAGTGGGAGTTCTGCGTTTTGCCTTAGCATAGGCGCCTTCTCCATCAGGGCTTACAGACACACGCAGCTGGGCTGCCTTGTCTTCCCCCGAGGAGGCTTGCTTCCCAGCATGCTGTGCACTCGACTTCGAGTCAGGGAGCAACATGGCTGGTAGAGCTCTGGGCTCAGGGTCTGTTTCCCTGGAGCTGGGTCTGTGGGCGGGAGCCCAGGCAGGCGTGAGCAGGCCCATATCAGCAGCCCAAGTCTCTGCTGGGTAGGAGAGTGCTAGGGAACCCACGTTTGTCAGGTCCTATCCGGGGCAAAAGGGACCCCCCCCTCTGGGGTGGTCGCTGCATTCCAAAGCCTGGGGCCCTGGGAGCCTGCTGCTCTCTGTGCGGCGCTGTGTCTGTGTGGCCAGGCACCAACGGGAGAAGCCATCTCGTTTCCCTTGCCTTCGCTCTGACAGAGCTCTCACTGCTGGAGCCCGTGGGTGTTTGCAACCCACCGGTACCTAACCCATCCTCAAGGAGGCATGGGCGCAAACTCCAAAGGCAAGACCTGAGCGTAGCTGAGGCCAGGAAGGCATCCCTGACGTCCACCAGCTGTCCACTGCCTGCTCCATCCTGGGCAGTAAGCCTTGCATCTAGGCAAGTCTGGGCAAGGCTCGCTCAGGCCAGAGCATTTTCCCCTCTGGGATTGGCTAGAGTGGGCATCTGATCCGTCCGGCTGCTCTGGCTTCTGCCCTCATACTTTGGCCTGTTCCTTCAGGGCTTGTAGACACACCCAGCTGGGCTGCCTAGTTTTCCCCACAAGGAGGCTCGCTTCCCTGCCTGCTGTGCACTTGTCTTCTCGGTAGGGGCCAACGCGGCTCCTGGAGTTTGGGGCTCAGTGGCTCTTTCTTCGGAGCTGGGTCTGTGCGAGGGAGACCAGAAACTCTAGGCAAGACTCCAAACCACTACGCACGTCTCTTCTGGGTAGGAGAGTGCTAGGGAACCCACGTCTGTTAGGCCCTTCCCGGCGGCCAATGGAGCCTACCACCAGGGTGTGGCTGCATTCCCCAGCCTGAGCTTGCTGCTCTCCTTGAAGCGCTGGGTCTGTGTGGAAAAGCACCCGCTGGAGAGGACATCCATTTGCCCTTCCCTTCCCTCTGACAGAGCTCTCACTGCTGAAGCTCTTGGCAGTGTGCAAGCCACCGGACCAGAACCCCTCTCCAAAGAAGCCTGGGCCCTAAATCCAACGGCAAACTCGGAGCAGAGCTGAGGCCTTTTAGGCGATTGTATCCTCCCCAGGCCCGCTACAGCCTGCTCCTTTCTGGGCAGTAAGCCTCGTAGCTAGGCCTGTCTGGACAAAGCTGGCTCAGGGCAGAGCAGCCTCGCACTCAGGGCTCAGCCAGAGTGCGCCTCTGAGCAGACTGGCCGCTCTGGCTTCTGCTATCACACTTAGGCCTGCCTCTTCAGGGCTTGCAGACGCTCCCATCTGGGCTGCCTAGTCTTCCCCCCAAGGAGGCCCGCTTCCGTGCCTGCTGTGCCCTTGGCTTCCAGGTAGGGGCCAAACGCGGCTCTTGGAGCTCTGGGCACAGGGGCTGTTTCCTCCGACTTGGGTCTGTGAGCAGGAGCCCAGACACGCAGGGGCAGGCCCCAATCAGCTACGCACGTCTCTGCTGGGTAGGAGAGTGTTCGGGAACCCACGTCTGTTAGGCCCTTGCCGGCAGCCAATGGAGCCTACCTCCAGGGGGTTGGCTGCCTTCCCCAGCCTGGGGGAGCCTGCTGCTCTCCGTGAAGCGCTGGGCCTGTGTGGAAAAGCACCCACTGGAGACGCCAACCACTTGCCCTTCCCTTCCCTCTGAGATAGCTCTCACTGCTGAAGCCCTTGGCCGTTTCAAGTCACCAACCCCGAAACCTTCCTNTTTTCCTTCAGGAAGACATTCCATATATTTAAGATTTTTAAAATAGAAAATTCAGTCATACAAAAAGAATAGGTTGTGTTCTTTCACATTTTTTAGAGACTAGATTTTTCTATTTTTTCATTACTAGTTTTATTACCAAAAGTGATTTGATTTTTTAAATGTTATTCAGAGAGAAAATATTTTCCTTTTAATATAAATTTAAATACACAAAATGCTTTAGAATCAAATTATCAACATCCATTAAAGTCATAATTATTCAAATATAACAGAAACCAGTTAGCTGTAGACAAAATTCAGATTGCATTCTTTCTGAACTCTGAGCTGAACTCCTTTCCTTTGTTTTCCTTGCAGTTAATGGTGGAGATAACATGGAGTTATAGCTAATGGCTGTAGGCAGAATTTATCCACCAATTTCAGGAATGACAACTGAAAACCTCTTTTTTTTTTTCAATTGCCAGAAGGTTGTTAATGACAAGAGATGTGTGGATAGAACTAGCTTGGAATGACACAATTCCTGTTATCCTAAGTGCACTACTACCCTGCCACCACCAATCATTTTTCTACCTAAGAGATAAGTAAATTTGTGTTAACCTAGTGAGATATTAAGTTTTATTAGTAACAAATCCCCCTTACCTAATTCACAGTGTTCCACTTGAAAGAACAACTTGTAGATACATGTATTTATGATGCAAAGTTGTACCAACTTTTATGCTTTGCAGAAGCAGAATTGTTTAATATTTTTCACTTTTATTCTTTATGAAATTGCATTGTATTTTATCATCTTTTAGTGTAGATTATTAAATATCTTTTATTTATCAGAAAACTCTAAGTATATCATGTATGATATATTATGTCACATGACTTGTTCATACATTAAATATTTTACATTAACGAAAACATTATTTTCCCAAAATGTCAGTGTATGTGAAGTGTGCTTTAGAAAGGACATTTTTTTCATTTTAATCTCATTCTATATTTTTAGTTTCTTAAAAATATGTTATTACGTTATTTTTACCTTCCATTTTGTTATTGTTGTACATTAACTTCCCAGGTCATGCTGGTGGTTAAGAACAATGCAGGAGACGTGAAGGGTGTGGGCTCAATCCGTGTGTTGGGAAGATCCCCTGTAGAAGGAAATGGCAACTCACTCCAGGATTCTTACCTGGAGAATCCCATGGAGAGAGGATCCTAATGGGCTACAGTCAATTAGGTCACAAAGAGTTGGACACAACTGAAGCGACAGCACAGCACAGAACATTGTTTTGCAGTTTTAATATTTATTTGTAACATGTGTTTGCTTAAAGATATGTATATAAAGCTACAGTAGGAGAGCATCACCGGACAAACTATATAACATATTTCACATACTTATAGAACATAAAATAAGTGTTTTCTATCACTTTTTTTTAGCTTTTATTGAAAGAATATGGCTCAGACAATTTGAAACTTTTCTTTTTACAAAATTTTATAATACAAATAAAAGTTTAGGGATGTTTATTAAACACTATCCTAGAAGAGAACTCTGGTTATGTGATTCTTTGCCTAGTGCCTAAGAATTAGTAAGTTAAAAAAGTAATTTTAGAATTGAGTTTCAAGAAGGAGGAGACAAAAGTATACCTATTGCTGTTTCATGTTGATATTTGATAGAAAGCAACAAAATTCTGTAAAAAAAAAAACTGTCCTCTAATTTAAAAAAAATAATAATTTTATGCTGAAATATATTTCATTTCTAAAATTCATTGTTACTACATTGAAAACAGTTAAAATCACTTAAAGCAATGCTAATTTAGTGGATGAAGAATAATTGTTTCAAAAAACGGTGGTGTGATAATTGGACATCAATAAACAAACACTTCAAATGAAACTTAACACACTATAAAATCATTAACTCAAAATACATCACAGGCTAAAATGCAAAACAATAAAATGTTTAGGGAAAAAAAAAGGGAGGGGGGAGTCTTCAGGATCTAGGGCCAGGCAGTATTTTTAGACTTGACACCAAGATCAAGGTAAAATAGTTCTCATCAAACTAAAAACATTTGCTTTGTGAAATACTCTGCTTAGAGAAGGAAAAGATAAGTGATACATTGGGAATACATATTTGCAAACCATATACCAGACAAAGGATTAATATCTGGACTATAAAAAGAAATTTCAAAACTTAGTAGTAAAAGCAACAAGCAATACATTAAGTGAAAGTAAATTATATGAACATATATTTCACCAAAGTGGATTTATAGATTGCAAACAACTATATGAAAAGATATTCAACTTCATTACCCACCAGGAAATATGAATTGAAGCCCCAGTGAGCTTCCAATACACATCTGTAACAATGTTTATAATAAAAGTAATAGATACAACAAATGCTGGTAAAGATGTGAAGAAGCTTGTTTTCTCATGCTTTGTTCACAGGGATTTGAAATGGTAAAAAGATAATTCAGAGAATGGGAAAAAATATTCACAAACAGTGCAACTGGCAAATTTAGTCTCCAAAATTTATGAATAAGTCATGTGGCTCGATATATATTTAAAAAAATACACAATCAAAATATGGATAAAAGGCTCAAACAGACATTGCTCCAAAGAAGACATACAGATGGACAAGAGGTATATCAAGATGCTATTACAATAGTGATTAGAATAGCATCTAATAGTGATGCTATTCAACATCACTATTAGACACATGTGAGTCAAAACTGCAATGAGATATCACCTCACACCAATCAGAGTGACTGTCATCAAAAGTGCACAAACAATAAAAGCCAGACATGGTGTCAAGGAAATGGAACTCTCCTACACTATTGATGGGAATATAAATTGTTATAGTCACTGTGGAGAGCAGCATGGAGATTCCTTAAGAATCTAAAATCAGAGCTATTATATGATTGAACAATCATGCTTCTGGGCATAAATCCAGAGAAAAACATGGGTGGGAAAAAAAATACATGCTCCCTTGTGTTCATTGGAATATCGCTCACAATAGTCAACATACAGAATCAATGTAAATGTCCGCTGGCAGATGAATGGATAAAGAAGATGTACATATATACAATGGAATACTACTCAGCCATTAAAAATAATGAAATAATGTCATTTGTAATACAATGAATGGACCTGAAGATTATCATACTAAGTGAAGTAAGTCAGACAGAGAATGAAAGATATTATATGATACTGACTATATGTACAATTTGAAAAATCACAAATGAACTTATCTATAAAATAGAAACAGATTCATAGAGAATGAATTTATGGGTATCAGGGTGGGGAAGAATGATAGATTGGGAGTTTGAGATTGACATGTACAAACTGCTATATTTAAAATTAATAACCAACAAGGACCTACTGTAAAATAAAATAAAAAGTGATTCTCCGAATATGCATAAAAAAGAAAATATGGTACACTCTAGACAACAGTTTGAGAATTTGTTACAAAACTAAATATACAACAACCATAAAACCTAGGAATTGCATTCTTGGACATTTGTCCTAGAGAAATTAAATTGATTTTCATAAATCTCTGTACAGAAATATTCACAGCACTAATAATCCAGATGTCCTTCAAGAAATGAAGGTATAATTATACCATGGTATACTTATCCATAAGTAACTCCTCAGGAATAAAAACCACACATTGTTGATACACAAAATGCCTTGGCAAAATTCAATTGATGTAATCCATCACACGTGTGTGTGTGTGTGTGCTTTAATTTTTACTTCCTTAAGTATAAGTATAGTCCTTTTACTTCCTTAATTATATTATTTCTTTCTCTACATGATCATTTTTAATCATAAAATTTCTATAGTATTACTCCTCATTTTATTCTCTAGAATGAAAATTGTTACTATCATGAAATTACACTTTTAATTATTAATATATTTCAAATTATCTATTATATATTTACACATTATATATATTAATATAATATTATATATAACACATATATGGGCTTCTCAGGTGGCTCAATGATAAAGAATCTGCCTGCCAATGCAGGATATGCAGATACAATTCTTGAATAAGGAAGATCCCTTGTAGAAAGAAATGGCAACCTGCTCCAGTATTCTTGCCTGAGAAATCTCATGGACAGAGGAGCCTGTTGGCCTACATGGGATTCCAAAATAGTCAGATACGACTTAGTGACTAAATAAAAAATAACACATATATTGTTTATGTTGGTCAGTTACTCAGTTATGTTTGACTCTTTGCAATCCCCTGGACTGCAGCCCACCGGACTTACTTATTATTGACTCTCTCCCAGAGTTTCCTCAAACTCATGTCCAGTGAATTATGCCACATAACTGCCTTATCCCCTGTCATCCCCTTCTCCTCCTGCCCTTAATCTTTCCCAGCATCAGAGTCTTTTCCAGTGAGTCAGCTCTTTGCACCAGGTAGCCAAAATATTGGAGCTTCACCTTCAGTATCAGTCATTCCATTGAATATTCAGGGTTGGTTACATTTAGTATTGACTGGTTTGATCTTCTTGCTGTACAAGGAACTCAAGAGTTTACCTGTATAGTAATTAAGATAATATAAATTTAAATTTATTGGCACTTCTGAGAATATTCCATTAATTGTGAAGTTTTAAAACATTACTGCTGCTAAGTCACTTCAGTCGTGTCCGACTCTGTGCGACCCCAGAGACGGCAGCCCACCAGGCTCCCCTGTCCCTGGGATTCTCCAGGCAAGAACACTGGAGTGGGTTGTCATTTCCTTCTCCAATGCATGAAATTGAAAAGTGAAAATGAAGTCACTCAGTCGTGTCCTACTCTTTGCGACCCCATGGACTGCAGCATACCAGGCTCCTCCATCCATGGGATTTTCCAGGCAACAGTATTGGAGTGGGTTGCCATTGCCTACTAAGTTATATCCAAAATTGTATTTTCAAGCTTGAAAATGCATTATTTCTTAGTGTGTGTGTGTGTACTTGGTCACTTCAATCATGTCCAACTCTTTTTGGCCCCATGGACTGTAGCCTGCCATGTTCCTCTGTCTATGGGATTCTCCAGGTAAGAATACTGAAGTGGGTTGCCATGCCCTCTTCCAGGAGATCTTCTAGACCCAGGGATTGAACCTGGGTCTCCTTTCTGCATTGCAAGTGGATTATGTACCACTGAGCCACTGGAAAGCCCAGTTTCTGCATTTTCAAGACACAAAGTTTCTCACAAAGTATTTATAAAGAAATCTGTCCTTAACATAAATTCCACAGACACACAGTGAAATTACAATGTTATAATAAAGAGGCGGAGGAAGCTAATTACTTTTTCCCCAAATAGTGATTATTCTGCAAATCCCAAATTTGAATGTGATAAAATATTTTTTGACACTACTAGTTAACACTTTAAGGAATTCCCAGTTGGTGTGTGTGGTAAAGGCCCACCTGTCAATGAAGAAGACATAAGAGATGTAGATTTGATCCCTGGCTCAGGAAGATACTCTGGAGTAGGACATGGAAACCCACTCCATTATTTTTACCTGGAGAATCCCATGGACAGAAGAGCCTTTTGGGTTACAGTCCATAGAGTCTCAAAGAGTCAGACACAACTGAAGTGACTTAGCATGCATGCAGTTAATACTCTGAATTTTAGGAGAAAAACACAACACTTGGGCTAAGTTTAAAGTGTATCCTTTTTGACCTTCTTTCATATAGTACTGGTGGGGAAAGTATCCCAAAACAATCTAAAAATTCAATTAAATCCTTACCAATGGCATTTTTCACAGATTTAGAATAAAAAAATTCCACAGTGGCTATCAGTTCAGTTCTTTCACTCAGTCGTGTCTGACTCTTTGTGACCCCATGAATCGCAGCACACAAGGCCTCCCTCCCTGTTCATCACCAACTTCTGGAGTTCACTCAGACTCACGTCCATCGAGTCAGTGATACCATCCAGCCATTTCATCCTCTGTTGTCTCCTTTTCCTCCTGCCCCCAACCCCTCCAGCATCAGTCTTTTCCAATGAGTCAACTCTTCGCATGAGGTGGCCAAATTACTGGAGTTTCAGCTTTAGCATCATTCCTTCCAAAGAAATCCCAGGGCTAGTCTCCTTCAAAATGGACTAGTTGGATCTCCTTGCAGTCCAAGGGACTTTCAAGAGTCTTCTCCAACACCACAGCTCAAAAGCATCATTCTTCGGCACTCAGCTTTCTTCACAGTCCAACTCTTACATCCATACATGATCACAGGAAAAACCATAGTCTTCACTAGACGGAACTTTGTTGGCAAAGTAATGTCTCTGTTTTTGAATACGCTATCTAGGTTGGTAATAATTTTTTGCCCAGTTTTAATTTCATGGCTGCAGTCACCATCTGCAGTGATTTTGGAGCCCAAAGAAATAAAGTCTGACACTGTCTCCACTGTTTGCCCATCTATTTCCCATGAAGTGATGCGACCAGATGCCATGATCTTAGATTTCTGAATGTTGAGCTTAAGCCAGCTTTTTCACTCTCCTCTTTCACTTTCATCAAGAGGCTTTTTAATTCCTCTTCAATTTCTGCCATAAGGGTGGTGTCATCTGCATATCTGAGGTTATTGAGATTTCTTCTGGCAATCTTGATTCCAGCTTGTGCTTCTTCCAGCCCAGCATTTCTCATGATGTAATCTGCATATAAGTTAAATAAGCAGGGTGACAATATACAGCCTTGATGTACCCCTTTTCCTATTTGGAGCCAGTCTGTTTTTCCATGTCCAATTCTAACTGTTGCTTTCTGACCTGCATACAGATTTCTCAAGAGGCAGGTCAGATGGTCTGATATGCCCATTTCTTTCAGAATTTTCCACAGTTTATTGTGATCCACACAGTCAAAGGTTTTGGCATAGTCAATAAAGCAGAAATAGATATATTTTCTGGAAAGTGAAGGCGCTCAACTGTGTCCGACTCTGCGACCCATGGACTGTAGCCCACCAACCTCTTCCATCTATGGTATTCTCCAGGCAAGAATACGGGAGTGGGTTGCCATTTCCTTCTCCAGGGGATCTTATCAATACAGGGATCAAACCTAGGTCTCCAACACTGCAAGCAGAAATACACTCTCTCAGAAAACTCCTATAGTGACACAGAACTTCAGATTCAAGTACTAACATCAAATATTTCAAGGGAGGGGAGGAGGCAGGAGAAAGGGAGCAAAAGGGATGGCCTTACAGACATCTCCTACCACCTAAAGATACCCAGGCATTATGGAACTTTTCCCTGGCCTCAAAAGAAGGGAGGACTAGAACTCGGCCCTACCAGAAATCAGACCAGACTAGAACCAGAATTCGAGTTCTCTGCCAAGAGATGGTGATCAGTCTCCAATTCTTAGCTCAGGCTGAGGACCCTTCAACCAGATTCTGCATCCAAGACCAGGGGACTAGTAAAACAGGGAAGGAGAGGAAAGAGAGAGGGAAGGGGAGAGAGGTCAATATAGTCTCCTGTTCCTTACTGGTTGGGGCACTCTGGCCAGTTGTCCACGTCAGGAGGAGACCAGAGAAAAAAGGGTCCTAGCTGCACCCTCTTGATCTGGTCCATTGGCAGGCAAGCTGGACCCTGAGTACCCCAAGTGGTCAGGATGTCAGTCTCAGCGAAGAAGAGTCCACACCAGAGTCGCCATTTTTTGCAGGAAGGTGGACCATTTCTGGGGCCCGAAACCGGGCTCTTGTCTAACACTCAGAAATGAATTGTCTGAGGAGACACATGTGCTGACAAAGGAAGAGATTTTATTGGGAAAGGACACCTGGGTGGAGAGCAGTAGGGTAAGGGAACCCAGGAGAACTGCTCTGCCGCGTGGTTCACAGTTTTGGGTTATATTTTTATTTTTTGAAACTCTCTTGCTTTTTTGATGATCCAGCAGATGTTGGCAATTTGATGTCTGGTTCCTGTGATGTTTTTAAAACCAGCTTGAACATCTGGAGGTTCACAGTTTATGTATTGTTGAAACCTGGTTTGGAGAATTTTGAGCATTACTTTACTAGCATATGAGATGAGTGCAATTGTGTGGTAGCTTCAGCATTCTTTGGCATTGCATTTCTTTGGAATTGGAAAGAAAACTGAACTTTCCAGTCCTGTGGCCACTGCTGAGTTTTCTAAATTTGCTGGCATATTGAGTGCAGCGCTTTCACAGCACCATCTTTCAGGATTTGAAAGAGCTCAACTGGAATGCCATCATCTAGACTAGCTTTGTTCATAGTGATGCTTCCTAGGGCCCACTTGACTTCACATTCCAGGATGTCTGGCTCTAGGTGAATGATCACATCATCATGATTATCTGGGTCATGAAGATCTTTTTTGTACAGTTATTCTGTGTAATCTTGCCACCTCTTCTTGATATATTCTGCTTCTGTTAGGTTCATACCATATCTGTCCTTTATCGAGCCCATCTTTGCATGAAATGTTCCCTTGGTATCTCTAATTTTCTTGAAGAGATCTCTAGTCTTTCTCATTCTTTTGTATTCATGTATTTCTTTGCATTGATCACTGAGGAAGGCTTTCTTATCTATTCTTGCTATTCTTTGGAACTCTGCATTCAGATGCTTATATCTTTCCTTTTCTCCTATGCTTTTCACTTCTCGTCATTTCACAGCTATTTGTAAGGCCTCCCCAGAATGCTTTCTTGCATTTCTTTTCCATGTGGATGGTCTTGATCCCTGTCTCCTGTACAATGTCATGAACCTCATTCCATAGTTCATCAGGCACTCTATCTATCAGATGTAGTCCCTTAAATCTGTTTCTCACTTCCACTGTATAATCATAAAATATTTGATTTAGGTCATACCTGAATTGTCTAATGGTTTTCCTTACTTTCTTCAATTTAAGTCTGAATTTGGTAATAAGGAGTTCATAATCTGAGCCACAGTCAGCTCTTGGTGTTGTTTCTGTTGTCTGTATAGAGCTTCTCCATTTTTGGCTGCAAAGAATATAATCAGTCTGATTTAGATGTTGACCATCTGGTGATGTCCATGTGTAGAGTCTTTTCTTGTGTTGTTGGAAGAGGGTGTTTGCTATGACCAGTGCATTTTCTTGGCAAAACTTTATTAGTCTTTGCCTGCTTCATTCAGTATTCCAAGGCCAAATTTGCCTGTTATTCCAGGTGTTTCTTAACTTCCTACTTTTGCATTCCAGTCCCCTATAATGAAAAGGACATCTTTTTTGGGTGTTAGTTCTAAAGGGTCTTGTAAGTCTTCATAGAACCATTCAACTTCAGCTTCTTCAGTGTTACTTGTTGGAGCAGAGACTTGGATCATCGTGATATTGAATGGTTTGCCTTGGAAATGAACATAAACCATTCTTTCATTTTTGAGATTGTATCCAAGTACTGCATTTCAGAGTCTTTTGTTGACCATAATGACTACCCCATTTCTTCTGAGGGATTCCTGCCCACAGTAGTAGGTATAATGAACATCTGAGTTAAATTCACCTATTCCAGTCCATTTTAATTTGCTGATTCCTAAAATGTCAAAGTTCACTCTTGTCATCTCCTGTTTGACCACTTCCAATTTGCCTTTATTCATGGACCTGACATTCCAGGTTCCATATAATATTGCTCTGTACAGCATTGGACATTGCTACTATCACCAATCACATCCACAACTGGATATTGTTTTTGCCTTGGCTCCATCCCTTCATTCTGGAGTTATTTCTGCACTAATATCCCGTCACATATTGGGCTGCTACTGACTTGGGGAGTTCCTCTTTCAGTATCCTATCATTTTGCCTTTTCATACTGTTCATGGGGTTCTCAAGGCAAGAATACTGAAGTGGTTTGCCATTCCCTTTTCCAGTGGGCCACATTCTGTCAATGGATATAGAAATGCAAAAGATACAGAATAGCCAACGGGACCTTAAGAAAGAAAAATGAAGCTGGAGGAATTACTTTCCCAGAATTTAGACTATAGTACAAAGCACAGTAATTAAAACAGTATGTTACTGGCACAAAAACAGAAAATAGATCAATGGAACAAGCTGAAAAGTCCAGAGATACACCCACGCACCTATGGTCATTTAATCAATGATAAAGGAAATAAGAATATACAATGGAGAAGAGACAATCTCTTCAATAATTGGTACTGGGGAAACTGAACAGATTTTAAGTAAAATAATGAAACTAGAATACTCATTAACATACACAAAAATAAACCCAAAATAGATTAAAAACATTAATGTAAGGTTAGGTGCTACAAAAATCTAGAAGAAAATGATAGGGTGAACACTTCGACATAAATGACAGCGATTTTTTTTTTAATCTACTTCATAGAGTAATGAAAATTAAAACAAAGTTAAACAATGAAATGTAATTACACTTAAACGTTTTTCCACTGCAAAAGAAAGTTTTAGACAAAGCAAAAAGGCAAATCTTAGAAAGGAGACAAATATTTGTAAATGAAGCAGTTAACAAGGGATTAATCTCCAAAGTATACAAACTGTCCATGCAGCTCAATGTAAAAAAAAAAAAAAAAATCCAAACAAAAAATGGGTGGAATATCTAAACATAGTTTTCTCCAAAGAAGATATACAGATAAGGATGAAAAATGTTAAATATCACTAATTATTAGAGAAATGCAAATTAAAAATACAATGAGATACCACCTCATGCCAGTCAGAATGGCCATCCTCAAAATGTCTACAAACAATAAATGATGGAGAAGATGTGAAGAAAAGGGAACACTCTTACATTGCTGGTGGGAATGTAAACTGATATTGCCAGTATTGAAGATGGTATGGAGAGTCCATAAAAAGCTAGGAATAAAACCATCAAATGATCCATCAATTCCACTCCTAAGCATATACCCTAAGGAAACCAAAATTGAAAAACAAATAAGTATCCCAATGTTCACTGCAGCACTATTTATAATAGTTAGGTCATGAAAACAACCTAGATGTCCATCGACAGATGAATGGATAAAGAAATTGTGATACATATATACAATGGAATACTACTCAGCCATAAAAAGGAACACATTTCATTCTGTTCTAATGAGGTGGACAAATCTAGGGTCTATTACACAGAGAGAAGTAAGACAGAAAAAGAAATAAAAATATTGTATACATATATATATATATATATATATACACACACATATATATGTGAAATTTAAAAGGTTGGTACTGATGAATTTATTTTCAGGGAAGTAGTGGAGAAACAGACACAGAAGAACAGACCTCTGGACATGGGGTTGGAGAGGAGGGAGAAGGGTTGATTACTGAGAGAGTAACATAGAAATTTAGAATACCATATGTAAAATAGATAGCCAAAGAGAATTTGCCATATGACTCAGGGAACTCAAACAGGGGTGCTGTGACAGCCTGAAAGATGAAATGGGGAAGGATATGAGAGGAAGGTTTGAGAGGGAGGGGACAGGGTGTACTTATGGCTGATTCTTGTTGATGCATGACAGAAAACTACAAAATTTTGTAAAGCAATTATCCTTCAATTTAAATTTAAAAAATACATACAATAAATCTTGGAGAACAGGTAGGATGGATGGAATCCTCCTACACTGTTAATAGGAATGTAAATTGGTATAGTCACTATGGAGAACAGTATGAAAGTTCCTTAAAAAAACTAAAAATAGAAGTATTGTATGACACAGAAATTCCCCTCCTAGGTGTATACCCAGGGAAAAACATAATTTAAGAAGATACATGCAGCACCATGTTCACTGCAGCATTTGTGAAAACCAGGATATAGAAGCACCCTAAATGTTAATTGACTGAGGATAAAGATGTGGTACTTATATAAATTGTATATATGTACTGTTTTATTCTGCCATAAAAATAATGAAATAATGCCATTTGCAGCAGCATGAATGGACCTAAAGATTATCATATTGAGTGAAGTAAGTCAGAGAATGATAAATATCATATGATATTGATTATATGTGGAATTGTAAAAAAAAAACATAATAGTTACAAATGAACTTATTGACAAGAAATAAGTAGAGTCACAGATGTAGAAAACCAACTTATGGCTGCTAGAGTGTAAGCAGGAGGAAGGGATAAATTGAGATATTTGGTTGACCTATACACACTATTATGTATAGAATAGATAACTAATAATGCCCCTTCATAAATCACAGCATTGTAGTGGTAAAGGGGCTTGTATTACTCAATGAAGCTATGATCCATGCCATGCAAGACCACCCAAGATAGATGGATCATAGTGAAGAGTTCTGAAAAAACAAAATCACTGGAGGGGAGAATGACAAATCCTTCCAATATTCTGTATATTCAAATAGTCCAAAAGTTATGATTTTTCTAGTAGTCATGTATGGATGTGAGAGTTGGATCATAAAGAAGGCAGAGTACCAACAAATTGATGACCACACAGTGGTGCTTGAAAAGACTCTGAAGAGTCACTTGGACTTCAAGGAGATCAAACTGGTAAATCCTAAAGGAAATCAACCTTAAATATTCATTGGAAGGACTGATGCTGAAGCTGAAACTTCAATACTTTGGCCATCTGATTGAAAGAGCTGACTCATTGGAAAATACCTTGATACTAAGAAAGAAAGCAAGCTAAACAAGAGGACAATGAAATATGAGATCATTAGATAGCATCATAGACTCAATGGACATGAATTTGAGCAAATTCTAGGAGATAGTGAAGTACAAGGAAGTCCATGGCGTTGCAAAGCATCAGACATGACAGCGACTGAACAACAACAAACTAACAAGGACCCATTGTACAGCACAGAGCATTCTGGTCAATACTCTATAAGGACTGTTTGAAGAAGAATTGTAAAAAAAAAAAAAAAAAAAAGAGTGGATGTATTGTAAATGTATAATTNGAAATGGAAACGGAGAAAGAATAAACAAAATAAGGTCAGACTCACTTTCTGAATTTAAAAGCGATAAAGTGGCAGGTTTCCCTTTATCATCCCTTCACACAGAGCCTACTGTTCCCGTGGTTGACACTTGACTGTGAATCTGGTGAGCCAGGATGAAATTAAAGTCACTGTGAAAGACTGCAACAGGATCACAGATCCCTCTCGACTTGGTAAGACCCAAATGCGAAGTGGACATCAGGGTCATGAAATGAGAGGGTGGGCAGGAGAGCCGTGCACTGAGTATCAGGGACACAGAAATGGTACCCTACCCAGAGCATCAGGACAAGCTGCAGGGCTTTAGAATCAGACACACAAAGGAGTCACATGGCTGTCTGGCCCAGAGCCTCTGAAAAAAATGACTTGACACCTCTGAGCATCACTTTTTCTATATGTGAAATGGGAACAAGAACACCCCCCTCTTCACGGATAAACCACATTGCTACAGTGTCAGGAAGAAATGGAAAGCCAGCACTCACACACGGCAAACACAGGTGAAGAACGAGGGCAGATTGGTAACTGGCGGTGGTGTTCAGCCACCAAGTTGTGTCCGACTCTTTGTGACCCTATGGACTGCAGCACGCCAGGCTCCCTGTCCTTCACTATCCCCCAGAGTTTGCACAAACCCATGTCTGTTGAGTTGGTGATGTCATCCAACCTGTGTCACCAGTCTTGTCCTCTGTCACCCCTTCCCCTCCTGCCCTCAATCTTTCCCAGCATCAGGCTCTTTTCCACTGAGTTAGTTCTTCGAATCAGGTGGCCAAAGTACTGGAGTTTGAGCTTTAGCATCAGCCCTTCCAATGAACATTCAGGGTTGATATCCTCTAGGATTGACTGGTTGGATCTCCTTGCTGTCCAAGGGACTGTCAAGAGTCTTCTCTAGCACCACAATTTGAAAGCATCAATGCTCCAATTTGGTGAGACCTCTTTCTTTTTTTCAATTTAACAAACTTACACAGCTCTTACAATAAGCCAGGCACTGTACTAGTCAGTCACTTTACAATTCTTAACTTACTCAAGGTTTGTGGCAGATTGTGTGCCAAAATGGGGGCAGGGATTCCCCTTACTGTATCCTTGTCCTTGGGGAGTCCCCTCCCACATGGACTCCAAGGCTGGCTGGATACCTGATTTGGTCAATGGGACAACAGCAAATACGACATAAGCAGAGATCCGAAAAAGGCTTGTGCTTTGGGGTTTGCCATCTCTTGCTGCTTTTTTGAACCCTGAGACCTCCACATGAACATCTGCCACCCTAAATGAGGTCCCCGAAGACAAACTCGCTTGTTGACTGCCAGACACGAGTGAGGCCACCCTAGATCCTCCAGCTACCAGCTGGCCCACCAGGACCAGAAAGCTGGAGAGAACTCAGTGGAGCTCAGTCGGGGTGGCCAAGCCAAGAAGAGCCGCCCAGCCAACCTACCGATTCATGAGCTGAGTAAACAGTTATTGTCTTAAGTCACTAAGCTTTGGGATGATTTAACAGATCAACACAAACTGATACAACCTTCATGACTACCGTGTTAAGTGGGCATTACTCTTATTCCTATTTTACAAGTCAGGCAAGGGAGTTAGAGGTTAAGTGACATGCACACACTGTTAAATGGCAGCTGAGTCCACCCCAGGCAATCTGGCTTCTAAATATGTGCTATATATGTGTCTGTATATTTATAGAGATACCTCCCCAACACTATGCTGCTTCACCTAACAAAGGTAAAGACATTTGTATCAGTTGACCCCAAAATTTATCACACAGATATACTCATATGAAATCATGTATGTGTAAGAGTATTCAGCACTGCTGATAGTAGCAAGGCTGCTGCTGCTAAGTCACTTCAGTTATGTCTGACTCTGTGCAACCCCACAGACAGCAGCCCACCAGGCTCNATATTTTTTGATCTATCTTCTAATGAAATGAAAACAAACTACAAAATAAATTAAACCTAAGTAAACTTAAAAAAAATCTGTACAGCAAGTCAAATCATGAACAAAATGAAAAGTGGAGAAAATATTTACAAATGAAATGAACAATAAATTGTTAATAGTCAACATATATAATAAACTCACAACTCAATATGGAAAAAACAAACAACCCAATTAAAAAGTTGGCCAAAGATCTGAATAGATATCTTTCCAAAGTTACTAGTCAACAGAAACATGAAAATTATTGCTAAATAATTGCTGAAAATAATTCAAAACATAATGATATATTACCTCAACACTTTTCAGACTTGCTATTATAAAAAGAACAGTAACAAAAATGCTGGTTTTTATGTGGAACAAAGGGAACGTTTCTACATTGTTGGTGGAAATGGAAGTTGGTGCAGCCATTGTGGAAAGTACTATGGAGGTTCCTCAAAAGACTATAAATAGAACTAGTATATGATCAAGCAATTCCATGTCTGTGTGTATATCTGAATCAAACAAAATCACAAACTCGAAAAGATATACATGCACTCCAATATTCATAGCAACATTGTTTACAAGATATAGAAACACTCTTGAGATAGAAGAATGGAACTGGAAGAATCAACTTGCCTGACTTTAGGCTCTACTACAAATCCACAGTCATCAAGACAGTATAGTACTGACACAAAGACAGAAATATAGATCATTGGAACAAAATAGAAAGCCCAGAGATAAATTATGGACACCTTATCTTTGACAAAGGAGGCAAGGATATACAATTGATTAAAGACAATCTCTTTAACAAGTGATGCTGCGAAAACTGGTCAACCACTTGTAAAAAAATGAAACTAGGACACTTTTTAACACCATACACAAAAATAAACTCAGAATGGATTAAAGATCTAAACACAAGACCAGAAACTATAAAACTCCTAGAGGAGAACATAAGCAAAACACTCTCTGACATAAGTCACAGAGGATCCTATATGACCCACTTCCCAGATTTATTGGAAATAAAACCAAAAATAAACAAATGGGACCTAATTAAACTTAAAAGATTCTGCACAACAAGGGAAACTATAAGCAATGTGAAAAGACAGCCTTTGGAATGGGAGAAAATAATAGCAAATGAAACAACTGACAAACAATTAATCTCAAAAATATACAAGCAACTCCTGCAGCTCAATTCCAAAAAATATGGGCCAAAGAACTAAATAGATATTTCTCCAAAGACATACAGATGGCTAAAAATCACATGAAAAAATGCTCAACATCTCCCATTATCAGAGAAATGCAAATCAAAGCTACAATGAGGTACCATTTCACACCGGTCAGAATGGCTGTGATCCAAAAGTCTTATAGCAATAAATAAATAAATAAATAAATAAATAAATAGTCTTATAGCAATAAATGCTGGAGAGGGTGTGGAGAAAAAGGATCCCTCTTACTCTGTTGGTGGGAATGCAAACTAGTACAGCCACTATGGAGAACAGTGTGGAGATTCCTTAAAAAAACTGGAAATAGAACTGCTTTATGACCCAGCAATCCCACTGCTGGGCATACACACCAAGGAAACCAGAATTGAAAGAGACACGTGCACCTCCATGTTCATTGCAGCACTGTTTATAATAGCCAGGACATGGTAACAACCTAGATGTCCATTGGCAGATGAATTGATAAGAAAGCTGTGGTACATATACACAATGGAGTATTATTCAGCCATTAAAAGAATTCATTTGAATAAGTTCTAATGAGGTGGATGAAACTGGAGCCTATCATACAGAGTGAAGTAAGCCAGAAAGAAAGACCAATACAGCATGCCAACGCATATATATGGAATTTAGAAAGACGGTAGTGATAACCCTGTATGTGAGACAGCAAAAGAGACATAGATGTATAGAACAGGTTTTTGGACTCTATGGGAGAGGGCGGGGGTGGGATGATTTGAGAGAATGGCATTGAAACATGTATAATATCATATATGAAATGAACAGCCAGTCCAGGTTCTATGCATGATACTGGATGCTTGGGGCTGGAGCACTGAGATGATCCAGAGGGATGGTATGGGGAGAGAAGAGGGAGGGATGTTCAGGATGGGGAACACATGTATACCTGTGGCAGATTCATGTTGATGTATGCCAAAACCAATTGAATATTGTAATTAACCTCCAATTAAAATAAATGATTTTATATTAAAAAAAGAAAAAAAAAACAGATGAATGGATTAAAAAGATGTGACATAAAAGTGTGTGTGTTCCACAAACATGATGGAATACTATTCAGCCATGAAAATAATGAAATTTGGCATTTGAAACACATGCATTGCATTTTGTTTAAATCATAAAAAGACAAATGCTATGTATTATCCCTTATATGTGGAATATAAAAATTAAAATAGACTAGCAGTTAAAATAAAATAAATAGACTGATATAGAGAACAAACTAATGGTTACCATTGAGGAGAAGAAGGACAAATTAGAGGCAGGAGATTAAGAGATGCACATGTACTGCTATGAATAAAATAAGCTACAAGAATATATTGTTCAGCACAGAGAATATAACCAATGTTTTATAATAACTATTACTGGAATATAATCTATAAAAATTTTGAATCAAAGATAAGTAAAATTTAATCTAATGACAAAACTGACATCAATGTAGTAAAAAACTCATATACTCACTTTTTATTGTTAATATATTACTAGAATTTTCTAATATAAAATAATAAAAACAATTGTGGAGAATATCTGAATATTCTCCATCTTGACTGTACAAGTAGAATTTTACTGATTACCATATCACATTAAATTTATCTATGATTCATTTTCCCCCAAAATGCTTCAATATGCATATTGATAGCTCATTATATGGTAGAACACACACACACACATGTAGTATGATGTAAAATTTATACACTTTGGAATGCATGTCTTGAGTACTTATTCAGTGAGTGCTGACAAATGCATACAGTTTCGCAGCTCAAAGTTTTATCAGCATCTCTGAAATTTCCCTGATTCATCTTTAATCCTTACCTTTCAAGAAACAGCAGTGATTTCAATTATATTTTTGAACACAGATTATTTTGGCCGATTCCAAGTATCATGTACAATCTACTCTTTTGTACAAGTCTTATACCAGTATATACTATTTTTCCAGATTTTTCCATGTTGTATAGTGAGAGAGTGTTACTTTTTATGGTTGGTAGCACTTCATTGTAAAAATATTTCATAGTTTTTGAAAACATTCTAAATAAAATTATTTCTAAATTTTTATTATTATAAATAAAGGGCTATATTTTAAGCAAGCCTTTGTAAATATATTTATGCATACATGGAGCTTTCCTGATAGCTTGGGCTTCCCTTGTAGCTCAGTTAGTAAAGAATCTGCCTGCAGTGCAGGATACCTGGGTTCGATCCTTGGGTTGGGAAGACCCCCTGGAGGAGATGGCAACCCACTCCAGTAGCCTTGCCTGGAAAATCTCATGGACAGAGGAGCCTGGTGGTCTTCAGTCCATGTGGTCACAAAGGGTCAGGCACAACGGAGTGACTAACACTTACATTTACTCCCTGATAGCTCAGTTAGTAAAGAATCCATCTGCAATTTAGGAGACCCCCATTGGATTCCTGGCTCTGGAAGGTCCACTGGAGAAGGGATAGGCTACCCACTCCAGTATTCTTGGGCTTCCGTTGTGGCTCAGCTGGTAGAGAATCCACTCGCAACGTGGGAGATTTGGTTTCTATCCCTGGAATGGTAAGATCCCCCTGAGAAGGGAAAGGCTATTCACTCCAGTGTTCTGGCCTGCAGAATACCATGGACTGGGTTTGCAAGTCGGACACAAATGAGTTTCTTTCATAACATATTTCCCTGCTTTTGACTTAAAAATAAAATGATGGAATTTCTAGTTATAGGGTAGGTATGTGCTAAGGAAATGGAATGTATAAGCCAATGGTAGAATTTCCCCCAATTTTTGTATCATTTTACATTTTCATTATTACTTTATGAGAATTTCAGTTTTTCCACACCCTGCCCATATTTAGTGTCAATAGTCTTTATTTTTAAATTTTCAGTCATATTAGTAGGTAAGAGGTCCCATTTTATTGGAGAAAGATAGGTGAATATAGATATAGACATGGATTATCTAAATTTTTCCTTAAAAGTATATCTATAAATGAATGTTTATCTACCTGCCTATCAAGAGATAAAGAGTGAGAAATTTAAATACATATATGTACAAATATATGAGAAAGTAGAGTTAAAGAAATGAGAGAGAAAGGACATTCCCCCCACTCCTCAGAAGAAAAGTTGTAAATTCATAATGCTAACGTATTTTTGTTTCATCAAACATTTTTAAAGCCTCATTCATATATTGAATTTGAATTGAACTAAATTCATATATTGAGTTCATATACATCAATCAATCTGTAATCAGAAATCTGGGAAAGTAATTGGAATATTTTTACTTAGATCAATATCTTGATACAAATTAGCATGTATATCCAGACACAAATTCTTATCATCCCATAAATACGATCACTAACAATATGGAGGAAAACTTTGAAGTATAAATTATATTAAAAAATATTTTATCATTTGATTTTTATTTTGTGGAGAGTCATGTAAACTTTTCAAAAATCTCTTAAAGTAAATCCGATTATTAAAGTAATTCAAAGACATGATGAAGTTGACTCAACATATGTTTAACAACAACAAAAACCTCAAAACTGTTAAATTCTGAGTACAAAATTGCAGTGAAAAAGTAGTAAACAGGCTGGTAGGAAAACAAGCATTTTATAGTCCCGTGTCCACTCCTGATTTTTATTACTACTTCTTGAAATTTACAGCAAAAAAAAAAAAAAAGTGAATGAATAAAAAATATTTTGGTAGAAATATAAAAGGAAACAAAATGCTATTTACATCCAAATTCATTCTCACAATAATCATAAGACTATATGTTTATAGTCGCCTCCCTTTTCATCTCTATTTCAGGTCCTTCCATTAAGTTTTATCATTAAAACTGCAGGAATGACATTAATCTTACCACGTATGGTGTAATAGGCAATTTCATTCTTAGCTGTGTGTGCCTATATTATTTCATGAAATTTTTGTGTTCAGCTTACAAATGAAATCTGCTGAAAGACTTTCTTGAAATAAAGTTGCTTCTGTTGACTTTGACAGCTTGTATTGTTAATTGCAGCTGCCAACTTTCTGTCAATATGAATGTTCACCTCCGTGGAACATTAAATGGACCATTAGTAAAATTCCTGAGAATTTGACTTAGAGTAAATGTGTCATATTCATTTTATTATGGATTGTGGTAGGATTAAGCTGTCACAAAGATTATTTCTAACTGGGAAAAATCTATATTTGGCAGAATAATAATAGTTTATTTTAAGTGAAATAAGAGACCAAATATGCAACAAAATGGCCTGAGAGAGCACATTAATTTGTCAAATTATGCTATCATATCCAGGTAGTTAGCTGTACTAGCCATAGGGTGGCTCCTGTGATAATACCTCCACTATATAAACAAATAAATTCAGTTAATACTATATAGAAAAATTCCTTACTGAGTGTCATATGTTTTATTTAACTGGAAAACCCAGATGAACTGCGATGATTTAATAACTATGTAAGAGCTTCATTTGTTAATTATGCCTCAATAAAGCTGAAAATAAAAATATAAAAATAAAATAAAATAAAATAGGACAGGATTAATCGAAGATATTAATAGTTCAGTACAATCAATAAGTGACTAGAGAAAGTAACTTTAAATTATGAATTCAGATAATTACCATTAAATAAAACTCACTGTTAGTCATTTAAATACTCTGTATTTAATATTAAATGTCATACAGAACAGCTACTGTAGACTGTTAAAGTTTACAAAAGTGATTTAAGCATAATTTAAAAAATATATCTTAAAAAGAGGTGCTTGTGAATAAAGGATCAACAATTTTTGATAAAATTAACTGTGAGATACAATCATAACTAGTAGATTTATTCAGAAAACTTAAAATGATTAGCTGTCAATATAACATATTAATAGATTATATGTAGTATATATGTTTATATTTAAATATATTAATATATATGTGTTATGTATATATATATTTATATATAGTTAGAAAATAAAAAAATAGATCTTATTCATTTCAAAAAATTCTCAAACTGATTCATAATGTTAAATTACAAATTAAAATTATGAAAACCTAGTGCTGCATATTTGACTTGAAAATGTATAAAAGAGTTTAGAACACTTTGTATTTGTTGCTGTTGAGACACTAAGTCTTGTCTAACTCTTTGTGACCCCGTGAATTGCCTCACACCAGGCTTCCCTGTCCATCACTACCTCCCAGAATTTGCTCAAACTTATGTCCATTGAGTCAGTGATGCCATCCAACCATTCATCCTTTGTCAACCCATTATCCTTTTGACTTCAATCTTTTCCATCATCAGGGTCTTTTTTTTTTGGGGGGGGTTCTTCTTCTTCTTCTTTTTTTTTTTTTTTAATTTATTTATTTTTAAATTTAACTTTACAATACTCTATTGGGTTTGCCATACATCGACACGAATCCACCACAGGTGCACACAAGCTCCCAATCCCGAGTCCCCCTCCCACCTTCCACCCCACAACGTCTCTCTGGATCATCCCCGTACACCAGCCCCAAGCGTCCTGCATTCTGTANTCCAGGCAAGAATACTAGAGTGAGTTGCCATTCTCTTCTCCAGAGGGGTCTTTCTGACCCAGGGATCAAACCTGAGTCTTTTGGATTGGTAGGTGGATTCTTTACTGTCTGGGCCAAAGATATATCCTAAAAGATGTATAGATCACTTGATATTTTTCTGCATATGATGAATTCTTAAAAGCAGACATAGTATTAAATGTCAGCAGAAATGACATTTTTAAAAATTAAAACTTCACTGTTGTACACTTAGCAAACAGTTACATACAGAAACAAATATGATTTCAATCAAATAAATAAATCAATTACATCAAAAGTTTTCAGAGTTCCAAATTTCATTTTTAACTCTGAAGAATGTAAATGCAATGTTTTATACTAAATAACAATTTATGCAAAATTTTCTCCATATTCTAAACCTCAAATAACTTTTCTTGTTGTCTGAATAATAGAATAAAAGGATAATATTAGTGAACACTGTGAGAACATGGCCTTGATTACATAAAAATATAATTGCATAGGTATAATCATCATAAATCCATATTATCTAATGAAAGACAAAATGAAATGTCAAGTAATTCTGGCTGACATATTTCAAATGAGCATGATGGAATTATGTGATAACATGTGAATTTCATTAATCACTCTGTTTTGCCTTATAAAAAACATAAAATTGTTTGGTTGAACAATGAAACATCAATGAAATTTGGCTGAAATGAAAATTGCACATTAGAATCAAAGTTATATATATATAAATTTTTTCTAACAATTTAGCAACAATGTTGATGTTGATTTTTTAATGTACATTATTTTTTTTTCTTTTACCCAGAAAGTCATACTTACTGAAATTAGTACTTTGTGTACAGAAAGTATTTGACAACTTCAAATCTGGACATATTTTAGATGAGGGATGAGTAGCTATTTAGATGTTTGAGCCTTTCATTGTAAAGGTAATGAATCAGAAGCATTAAATTTCAATGAAGTTAATTAATTTTTCCTATAAGTAAAAAAAGCTAACTATAGGTGAACATTATTTTATGCTATTTAACCTTCAATTATGGTATTATTCAATTTTCTAAATCAAAGACTATATGATGAATTGATATATTTAGTTAGCAAATATATGTCCTCAGTATGTAAAATAAGTCAGAAACCAAGGTGAGTACTGGAAACAAAAAATATAAATTAAGTGCAGTTCTTGTAATCAACAAGAGAGAACATTAAAATTATTTGAAAAAAAAAATCCATTATGTCTAGCTTGCAAAAATTTCATGAAAGAGTAATCTTTGAAAAATGAAGAAAAGTTGGAAAAGCAAGAAGTACTCTCAGAATTCCTAACAGAGTATTGTAAAGTAAAATAAAGTAAAAAAAATTAAAATTAAAAAAAAATAATAAAGGGAATGACAAATGTGTAACCCATAAAACAGAATTGAAGAGTACATATGATAAAGTGTGATTTATAAGAAACGAAGTTGGAGAAGTTGTCAAGAATTATGCCATTGACAAATTCTCCTATAGCCAAACATAACTAAATATACATTAAGAATGGACAGTTATTAAAGAGAACTTGGGAAGGAAAATTATATTTACAGTAAAAGACTGACAGAACCTGGAGAGCTAAGATTATTCTCATGCACACTCAAGCAATGGACAAAAATACATATGTCAACAATAATTTCAATATGTCTATAAGCTCAAAGGGCTCCCCTCACAGCTTAGTTGGTAAAGAATCCACCTGCAATGCAGTAAACCCTGATTCAATTCCTTGATTGGGAAGATCTGCTGGAGAAGGGATAGGCTACCTACTCCGGTATTCTTGGGTTTACCTTGTGGCTCAGCTGGTTAAGAAACTGCCTGAAATGTGAGATAACTGGCTTCTATCCCTGGCTTGGGAAGAACCCCTGGAGAAAGTAAAGGCTACCCACTCCAGTATTCTAGCCTGGAGAATTCCATGGACTACAGTCCATGGGGTCGCAAACAATCAGACATGACTAAGCGACTCACTTCACTTCATAAGCTCAAAGAACGAAAGCTATAATAATACTGGCCATGATGTACAGAACTATTGTTTCAATGAGATTCAAGAAAAATTAAATTCCAAGGTCTGTGATCTGAAATTTAATAGCCAAGTGAACCTTGCAGTAATAGCATTGATTTTCATACAAAAAGTCTAATATGAGATTCCTACTTAAAGATGAGCCTGATGTAAACAGAGTTCAATATAAACACCTGACATGAATACAAGGGCAGTACCGTGACTTCACCTCAGACTTAACAATAACAAAACCCCAAAACTCTACATATGTATATGCTGAATCCTACTTTATTCCTTTATTGTGAAACCTCTTTCATAAAATCAAGGTTGAAGGGGATTCAAGGTGAGGAAAAGCAAAGTAGGAAAAAAAAATTGCACAGTAACAGAAATATCAAAGAATACAATTTATCCTTTAATTCATAGTTTAAAAAGTGTGAAAGAGTTAGTTAATATGGAATAAAAGTCATGATTTAAAATAAAGTAACATTTATGGGACTGCTAAAATGATGGAATAAAGACCTCTATAATCTATACGTATGAGAAGGCAAAGAAAATTAACAACAAAAAAAAATCAATATTTTCAGAATTCTTAAAATAAAACAAAAGTTTTAAAAGCCTAATTCTTTATTTAAGAATGTGCAAAATATCAGTAAGAACAATGGGATTTGTAATGTTGTGAATCAATCTCCCAGCACCAACCTATTACTTTAAAAATGCAGTTGATGTGAAACCAGCACCCTTAAAATTACCAGAGGGAACAAAAAGTATGTGGTTACTCCGCTGTTTCTGACTCTTCAGGACCCTATTGGCTGTAGCCTGCTAGGCTCCTCTGTCTATGGGATTCTCCAGGCAATAATACCAGAGTGGGTTGCCATTCCCTCCTCCAGGGGATATCCCAATCCAGAGATCGAACCTCCATCTTCTGCATCTCCTTGGCAGGTGGATTCTTTAAAACTGAACCACCAGGGAAGGCTTGTATGGAGTTTCAGGTTCCTATTTTACGGCACTGCTACTTATCGACTTCTCCAACACTGCTACTTCTTGACTTGACTTCCAATATGATGAAAATGACTCATTTCCAGGGCATTAATATCAGTCTGGATTTGTGCTCCATTGTCAGAAATGCCTTATTCCAAAACATTTGTTGGAAATTATCAGTGGTATTTGTTTAACACTGTGGATGACCAAGGCTGTGATGTCAGTTATTCAGTCATGTCCAGCTGTTTGCAACCCCTTGGACTATAGCCCACCAGGCTCCTCTGTCCATGGAATTCTCCAGGAAAGGATACTGGTGTGAGTTGCCATGCCCTTCTCTAGGGGATTTTCCCAATATAGGAGTCAAACATAGGCATTGCAAGCATATTCTTTATGGCTTGAGCCATGAGACTGTGATAAGTGGTGTTATAAATAAAAACATAGAAAAGACTGAAAAAGAACTGATAAATAAATTGTTCACACAGGAGTGTCCAAAATATGTTTCTGGGGAATCTAGAAAGTCCACCCATTTGCTGGACTATAAATGCTTGCCCAAGAAACACATGAGTGCTCTTCAGTCTCTCAATGTGGTTATCATCACGGCCTTTCACAAGCTATAAGTGAAAGCTAATGAAAAGTCATAAACTAGTTTGATTTGGGAGAATGGCATTGAAACATGTATACTATCATGTAAGAAATGAGATGCTGGTCTATGTTCAATGCAGGATGCAGGATGCTTGGGGCTGGTGCACGGGGATGATCGAGAGAGACGTTGTGGGGTGGGAGGTGGGAGGGGGATTCAGGATTGGGAGCTCGTGTACACCTGTGGTGGATTCATGTTGATGTATGGCAAAGCCAATAGAATATTGTAAAGTACAATAAAGTAAAAAAAGAAAAGGTCATAAACTGCTTAAGAATTGAAACCTGCTCCAATTCTTACTGTCTTTCAATGGCGAATGGAAGATTTATTGGTTCAGAGTATTTAAGGAAATCTTTAGCTACTACTTACTGAACACGTAGCTAACAAAGCAATGACTTCAGTGGCCATACACTTTCAAGGAAATTTTAAGAATTAGCTCAAGGGGGACTTCCCTGGTGGTCCAGTGGATAAGGCTCTGTGCTCCCAATGAAAGGGGCCTGCGTCTGATCCCTGGTCAGGGAACTAGATCCCAGTACAGTTCAATTCAGTTCAGTCACTCATTTGTGTCCAACTCTTTGCAACCCCATGAACTGCAGCACACCAGACTTCCTATCCATCATCAACTCCTCGAGCCTGCTCAACCTCATGTCCATTGCCTTGGTGATGCCATCCAACTGTCTTGTCCTCTGTCATCCCCTTCTTCTCCTGCCTTCAATCTTTCCCAGCATCACGGTGTCTTCCAGTGAGTCAATACTTCTAATCAGGTGGTCAAAGCATTGGAACTTCAGATTCAGCATCAGTCCTTCCAATGAATATTCAGGACTGATTTCCTTTAGGATGGACTGGTTTGATCTCCTTGCAGTCCAAGGGACTCTCAAGAGTCTTATCCAACACCATAGTTCAAAAGCATTGATTCTTCAGTGCTCAGCTTTCTTTATGGTCCAGCTCTCACATCCATCCATGACTACTGGAAAAACCATAGGTTTGACTAGATGAATCCTTGTTGGCAAAGTAATGACTCTGCTTTTTAATAAGCTCTCTAGGTTGGTTGTAACTTTTCTTCCAAGGAGCAAGTCTCTTTTAATTTAATGGTTGCAGTCACCATCTGCAGTGATGTTGGAACCAAAGATTATGAAGTCTGTCATGATTTTCATCATTTCCCCATCTATTTGCCTTGAAGTGATGGGACCAGATGACATGACCTTAGTTTTCTGAATGTTGAGTTTTAAGTCAACTTGTTCACTATCTTCTTTCACTTTCATCAAGAGGCTCTTTAGTTCTCCTTCACTTTTTTAAATTAAAAATCAATAACCAAATAAAAATAGGAAATTCACAACAAAATAGACATTAAACTGCACATGTCCATATAACAAGTGAGTCAAGGAGATATTGTGTGAGGTTTTGCAAGACACTTTGAGATAAATGGGGAAATAATCAGAACATACCAAAACTTTGAGATATAGATTGTCTCACTGATCTTGTTTGTGACACCAATTGTCTTGCCATATCTTTTTGAGCTCACTGTTCGCTGAACCCATGGTAGGCAAGACACGAGCTAAGAAGCTGGAAAAAAAAAAAAAAAACACGAAGAGCCTTAAGAAATGCAGAGACTTTTTTTTTTTCTCTCCTGGCTGGGACAGCAGCCATAGCAGCACCCGTTGCATAATATAAAATAAGTGCACACAACCCTTCAGGGCTTTTGCAGGTGAAGCTTATACAAGCATACAATTTAGCCCATGGTCAAGTGAGTACCACTTGACGTGCATGTCCAGTGCTATAAATTATCTCAGCTGTTAAATGGTTATTATTTACAAAATGTGGGGCAAGAAAACCTGAACATGCCATCTTGGGTAATTTGCTCTCTCCTACACTCCACCCTCTCAGGGTCTCTCGCCTCACATTCTATATGCAGTCAATCTTCTTCAATATTCGCTTGGCAAGTAACACTCATCCTTGGATTTACACCTTGCAGCAGCAGTAGCTACAACAACAAACAATTACATCCCCAATATACAGCAAAACCCAATGCCAGGTATCACCTGGAACTCATCATATTGCAATCCTTGCCTTCCTGGGGCTAGAAGAGCCACCTGCTGCATGTTGAGGGCCTATATCTTCCATGACCAAGTCCAGTCCACCATCTGTCCTTGTGAGATTGCAGGAAAGTTTCTACAGGGGCAACTCCACTTTTGTGGATTTTTATTAAGGATCCACAAAACCCCCACAGGCACTGGGTCTACCCCTTCAAGGAGGGGATCTTTTCAGTGTTCACAGCCCATCTAGGTGACTGCACTTTTCTAAATCTGAGGACACAGCTTTACAGTACACTGTCTACATCACTGGACACAGTCTTTACATTATATCTCACATTTGCATCCACATAACCCATATGGGATTTCTGCCATCTTGGCCTCCCTTCAGGGTCTTAACATCTTCAAAATGGCATCTCATATGCTGTCCTTCTACTTCTCTTAGTAAGGACCTGAGAAACTTTCCACAGTCATTGGGTCCATCTCTGTGTCCCAGAGTCACAAAAGTCAAGCTGCCAAGGTTTCCCTTTGCTTTTGCTAAAACTGTTTATCCAAATCGACCAACTCTGCCTGAATATATGGTTAATACATCATGAACTGAGTCACATGGGAGGCCCCTTGCGTTTGCTCCCCTGGGTCATAGGCTGCTTGTGTTTCACTTTCTCTGTTTCACAAGCCTCAGTGCCAAGCAGGAACCCTCAGCCTCATAACATTCATCATCACTGTCACTTATCACATCACTATCAGAGATGTTGGTTTCTTCAAGTTCACAGGTTTCTAGCTCTAATGGCATAGTCATTGCTCTAGTTTTTCCAAGTGTCTTTGCATATCACGCACTGACATGGTATCTATTAGAGCACTAGCTGTATTCACCTTCAGGGCAGCAAGAAAAGTCCACCCCACTATGCCAGCGGCAGTCCATGCCACCTTGTTCATCAAACAGGAACTCACCACCCGTAATGCCTTTCAATATTATCTGGTGACCTATCCATCACCTCCCAGTCTTACACCAGAGCCCATGCCGAGAGGATAGGGGCCACATGTACCACATGCTGTCTGATGGCCACTGGCTTCCTCCATCCAGTGGAGCCTTAGCCTCTTCTACCTGCTGAGTATTCTGCTGACTACACCAATTGTATTACTAACCCCACTCACAGTGCAATTGTCTTGCTCTTCACAACATTTGCACTGTTTGCTGAACCCAGGATAGGCAAGGTGAGAACTAACAGGCTGGAAGAAACCACAAGGAGCCATAGAAATTGCAGACACGTTTATTCTCTCCTGGCTGACACAGAAGCTGTAGCAGCAGACACACTAAAACCCAATGGACACAGCCATGATGCCTCAGTAATGCCTCACACTTTAGGTGGAGCTCATATATCCCTACAGCACAAAATAGCTCGTGGTCAAGCAAGCACCTCGTGGCATGCAGCACAGTGTTATAAATAATCTTAGCTGCTATACAGTTTACTTGCAAAATGTGGGGCAAGAGAACCTGAACACTCCATTTTGGCTCATCTGTGCTCTCCCCACATAGATAACCATTATTTAGAGGAAAATTTAGAGATGCAAATGCCTATAGCAAAAAGGAAACTAGATCACATGTAAATTGGCCTATGGTGGCCCTAGTAGTAAAGAACCCACTTGTCAATGCAGGAAAAATAAGACACTTGGGTTTGATTACCAGGTCAGGAAGAACCCGTGGAGTATTCTTGCCTGGAGAATACCCCTGGACAGAGAAGACTGCTGGGCTACCATACAGTGTTCCAAATCAGTTCTGTTCAGTTCAGTCGCTCAGTCATGCACGACTCTCTGTGACCGCATGAATTGCAGCTCGCCAGGCCTCCCTGTCCATTACCAACTCCCGGAGTTTACCCAAACTCACTTCCATTGAGTCGGTGATGCCATCCAGCCATCTCATCCTCTGTCATCCCCTTCTCCTCCTGCTCTCAATACCTTCCAGCATCAGAGTCTTTTCCAATGAGTCAACTCTTTGCATGAGGTGGCCAAAGTATTGGAGTTTCAGCTTTAGCATCATTTCTTCCAAAGAACATCCAGGACTGATATCCTTTAGAATGGACTGGTTGGATCTCCTTCCCTCCCAAGGAGTAAGCCTCTTTTAATGTCATGGCTGCAATCACCATCTGGAGTGATTGTGGAGCCCACTCAAAAAAGTCTGACACTGTTTCCACTGTCCCAAATAATTGGACACAATTGACATGACTGAGCATACATGTACACACACTGCATGAACCAGGAAAAAAAAAAAAACAACTTAAAATCAAAACAAGCAGAAAAATGCAAAGAGATTAGACTTATTAATGCAAACATTAATGAAATAGAAAACCAAAAAGAATATCAACCAAACTAAGTTGATTCTTGGTAAAGAGGAATGAAAGGACTAATCCTTAGCTAGACTGATTAAAACAAACACACACACAAGCAACAACAACAGCAACAAATCCCAGACATGTTAGAATTAACTAATACCAGGATAAAGGTGGAGACATCTGATAAATACCATAAAGAAATGAAAAGGAATATAAGTGAAAGCTATAGACAACTGTGTGGGAACAAATTAGATAATTATGTAACTAAGATGAGAAGAATAAATTCCTAGAAAAATCCATTCTCCAAAACGTTATATAAAAAAGAAATAGAAGGTCTAAATAAACCTTTAAAAACTAAAAATATTAAATTATTAATTTTAAAACTTCCCTTCAAATGAAACAAACAAGTCAACTAAACAAAAAATAGCCTCAGAGGCTTCCTTGGAAAACTATCAAAAACTTGCTGTTGTTATTTGTTCTGTCCTGTTTTAATCTTTGAGACCCCAGTCTCTTCTGCCCTGTCTTTCAGAGTTTGCTCAAAATACCATCTATTGAGTCAGTGATGCTATCAAACCTTCTCATCCTATGCCACTCCCTTCTCTTTTGCCTTCAATCTTTCCCAGCATCAGGGTCTTTCCCAGTGAATTGTCTCTTCACATCAGATGGCCAAAGTATTGGCGCATCAGCTTCAGCATCAATCCTTTCAATGAATATTCAAGGTTGATTTCCTTTAGGATTGACTGGTTTGATCTCCCTGCAATCCAAGGAAATCTCAAGAGTCTTCTCCAGCATCACAATTTGAAAGCATCAGTTCCTCAGCACTCAGCCTTCTTTATGGTTCAACTTTCATATCCATACATGACTGCTGGAAAAAAAATAGCTTTGACTATATGAATCTTTATTGGCAAGATGTTATTTCTGCTTTTGAATACACTGTCTGGGTTTGTCATAGATTTCTTTCCAAGATATTTTTGTTCCATTTTGCTTAGCAAGCACCTTTTAATTTCATAGCTGTGGTCATCATCTGCAGTGATTTTTGAGCCCAAGAAAATAAATTCTGTCACTGCTTCCACTTTTTTTCCCTTGTATTTGTCACGAAGACATGGGACCAGATACAAAGACCTTAGTTTCTTGAATGTTGAGCTTCAACCCAGATTTTTCACTCTCCTCTTTCACGTTCATCATGAAGTTCTGAAAAAAAAAAGTCTCTTTAGTTCCTCTTCATTTTCTGCCATTAGAGTGCTATCAGGTTGTTGATATTTCTCCTTTCAATATAGATTCCAGCTTGTACATCATCCAGCCAAGCATGTCATATGAGGTACTTTGTTTTCTGCCATAAGGGTGGTGTCATCTGTGAATCTGATATCATTGATATTTCTCCAAGCAATCTTGATTCCAGCTTGTGCTTCATCCAGCCTGGCATGTCACATGGTGTACTCTGCATATAAGTTAAATAACCAGGGTGACAGCATACACCCTTGATGTACTCCTTTCCTAATTTGGAACCAGTCCCTTGTTTCATGTTTGTTTCTAAATGTTGCTTCTTGACCTGCATACAAATTTCTCAGAAGGCAGGTAACGTGGTCTGGTATTCCCATCTCTTGAAAAATTTTCCACAGTTTTTTGTGATCCACACAGTCACAGGTTTTAGCATAGTCAATAAAGCAGAAGTAGATGTTTTTCTGGAATTCCCTTGCTTTCTCCATGATCCAATGAATGTTGACAATTAGATCTCTGGTTCCTCTGACTCTGTTAAATCCAACTTGTACATCTGGAAGTCCTTGGTTGTAGTATTACTGAAGCTTATTGAAATATTTTGAGCATAACCTTGCTAGCATGTGAAATGAGCACAGTTGTTTGGTAGTTTGAACATTTCTTTAACACTGCCAAACTGATTGAACCCAGGTCATCCACATTGCAGGTAGATTCTTTACTAGCTGAGCCACAAAGGAAGCCCTAAGAATTAATAAATAAGAGGTAATACCAATCTTTCAAACTGTTTCAAAAAATAGAAGAGGAGAATATACTATCCAAGTGATCAAAGAGGTTGCTTTGAGCCTGATGCTAAAATTAGACACAGATAACACAAAAATGATAAAACTACAGAAAATTCATCAAAAATGTACTACCAAGACAAATGCAGCAATTTACAAATTAATAAAGAGAACCCAATTTTAAAACTAAAAAAATATTTTGAAGTGATTTCTCCAAAGAGGAAATACAAATGCTAAGTCCAAGAATATATGCTAATATTTTTTTAATAATTGAATAAATACAAACCAAAACTCTACTGAGATATAACTTGAAGCATATTAAAATGGCAAAAATAAAAAGACAGGCAGTAACAAGTGGTGAGAATAAAAAGAAATTAAAATCCTATTACATTTCAAGTGGGAATGTGAAATGGCATAAGGATTTTAGAAAACAATTTATTAATTTCATAATATTAAATCTAGTTATTATATGGCTCGTCAACTATACTGCTAAGCAAATATGCAAGAGACCTATAAACTGATGCCCATACAGAAACATGCAATAATGTTCATAGCAGTATTATCCATAATATCCAAAAGGCAGAAGCAAATGTCAATCAGCTGATGGATAGATAACTGGACTGTAGAATGTCTGTTAAATAGCATATTATTCAGAAATATAAAGAAAGCTCAGCACTTAAGGATTGATGCTTTTGAACTGTGGTATTGGAGGAAGACTCTTCAGAGTCCCTTGGACTGCAAGATCAAACTAGTCAATCTTAAAGGAAATCAGTCCTGAGTATTCATTGGAAGGATTGATGTTGAAGTTGAAACTCCAATACTTTGGTCACCTGATGTGAAGAACTGACTCATTTGAAAATATGCTGAGGAAGATTGAAGGCAGGAGGGTAAGGAGATTATAGAGGATGACATGGTTAGATGGCATCACCAACTGGATGGACATGAGTTTGAGTAAGCTCTGGGAGTTGATGATGGACAGGGAAACCTGGCGTGCTGCAGTCCATGGGGTCACAAAGAGTTGGCCATGACTGAGAGACTGAACTAAACTGAATTCAGAAATATAAAAGAACTGACAGTTTTGTTTTTCAATATGATGAGACTTGAAAACATTAGCTCATTGAAATGTCAGCCCTGAATAAATTCATTTTATGATGTCATGCATTAAGCAAATCTATAGGCATTAGTTTAATTATTCCAGGAGTTGGGGCAAAAGGAGAATGATAGTGACTGCTAATGAGAATTAAATTTCTCTTTAAAGAGGTAAAACTGTTCTAAATATAGACCATGGCAGTGGTTGGGCAAATCTACGAACATACTAAAAACATTACATTATGCATTTTAAATAGGTGGATTTTGTAGTTTGTGCTTTATATCTCACTAAATTTGTCAATACAGTTACTAATAAAACTGAATTATCTCCATGTATCTCCTCATTGATAAAGATCAAAGGAAATATTAGGTATAAAAGTTATAAGTTATTAGCTTTTCCTTAATGTATGCAGTTACATAAAAACTATATGATCAAAAAATACACTATCATACAATTTATTTTTTAAAAAAAGCTAATTTCATGCATACTCACAATCCATAAACGTTAAAGGCAGAACAATATTGTTCATATAATAAAAAGATTAAAATGTAAATAAAACAGTCAGAAGTCAAGAAAATGTCTCTTTTATTTTTGAGAAATTGGTATTTGACAGAGGAAATATTAACGAAGGAAGTTCAAGAAAGAATAAAATAGATTTATGGACATGGGGATAGGGGAGGAGAGGGTGAGATGTATGGAAAGAGTAACACAGAAATTTATATTACCATATGTAAAATAGAAAGCCAATGGGAACTTGCTGTATGACTCAGGAAACTCAAATAGGTACTATGTATCAACCTAGAGGAGTGGGATGGGGAGGGAGATGGGAGGGAGGTATAAAAGGGAGGGGATATATATATATATATATATACCTATGGCTGATTCATGTTGCGGTTTGACAGAAAACAACAAAATTTTGTAAAGCAATTATCCTTCAATAAAGAAAAATGTATTAAAAATAAATAAATAAGAATATTTGTGACATGAGGGAATACTGATTGTAAAAAAAAAAAAATACTATATTAAAAATAAGTACACAGAAACCTAAGTAGCATTAAAGTAAAAATTATGTCAGTGAATGTTAAAATATATTCCAGAATGAAAAACAAGCTATAGAGTTACCACAATGAATCAGAGTGAGCCATACATAGCAAATAAATCCCTTGTGAATAGTGTCTAAATAACCATCATAGTTACAAATCTAAATATCAATTCCACAGAATTTATAATGGAATGTTATTAGAAAGTTGCTTCAGTTCAGTCACTCAGTCCTGTCTAACTCTTTGCGACCCCATGGATCGCAACAAGGCAGGCTTCCCTGTTCATCACCATTTCCTGGAGTTCACTCAGAGTCACGTCCATCGAGTCCGTGATGCCATCCAGCCATCTCATCCTCCATCATCCCCTTCTCCTCCTGCCTACAATCCCTCCCAGCATCAGAGTCTTTTCCAATGANTTTTTTTTTTTTTTTTTGTATAGTCCTTCTGTGTATTCTTGCCACCTCCTCTTAATATCTTTTGCTTCTGCTTAATGTCATCTGCTAATAATACTGAGAGACAATAAATATGTGCTGTTTCAAACCTATAAGACTGTGGTAATTTGCTACAGAGAGGAGGAAACTGATATTATTATTTTTTGTAATATTATTTTTAAAGACTATTTTTTCAAAGATCTCAGCTTTCTTATATGTTCCCAAGTCTTTTATTACCTTCATACCATGTTTCCTGTAATTCATTATCTTTTATCATAAAAATCCCAGCTTAAACAATACCATTTTTTCACATTAACAAATGCACTAGGAGAAAAGTTTATTTTCTAAAAGTATAAAGTATGGATATAAAGTATTAAAATCATCCTATAGCTTATATAGAATTTGAGGGGAAAAGAACTAAAATATATTTACTTAAAATAAGGCCTTATATATTGTTGCTTTTTTGAAGATAATCCTTTACTGTTCTAGATACTTGTCAAGTGGATAAGAGAATGAAGAAGAGTAGTAAAAAAAAAAAATTAACTGCTTTATGCTAAAAAATTTTTCATTATCGATGCACAAAATATCATTGCACACAATCATGCAAAATGCTTGGCTGGATGAAGCACAAGCTGTAATCAAGATTATCAGAAGGAATAATAATATCAGATATGCACATGATATCACTCTAATAGCAGGAAGTGAATAGTGAGTGAAGTCACTTAGTAGTGTCTGACTCTGCAACCCCATGGACTATACAGTCCATGGAATTCTCTAGACCAGCATACTGGAGTGGGTAGCCTTTCCCTTCTTCAGGAGATCTTCCCAACCCAGGGATAGAACTCAGGTCTCCTGCACTGTGGGCAGATTCTTTACCAGCTGATCCTCGTTGGAGCCCAAGAATACTGGATTTGGTAGCCTTTCCCCTCTCCAGCACATCTTCCTGACCCAGGAATCAACCCAGCATCTCCTGTGTTGCAGATTGATTCTTTACCAACTGAGTTATGAGGAAAGTCTTTGCAGAAAGTGAAGAGGACCTCAAGGGCCTCTTGATAAGGGTAAAAGAGGAGAGTGTAAGAGCTGGCTTAAAGTTCAACATTCAGAATTAAGATGGCATCTGGTGCCATCACTTAAGTGGAAACAGGCAAATTTTATTTTCTTGGGTTCCAAAATCACTGCAGATGATGACTGCAGTAAAAAGGAATTCAAAGACATTTGCTCCTTGGAAGAAAAGCTATGACAAACCTAGACAGCATATTAAAGAGCAGAGACATCACTTTTGACAAAGCTGTGATTTTTCCAGTAGTCAGGTATGAATGAGAGAGTTGGACCATAAAGAAGACTGAGCACCAAATAATTGATGCTTTTGAGCTGTGGTGTTAAGAAAACTGTTGAGAGTTCCTTGGACAGCTACAAGATCAAACCAGTCAACTCTAAAGAAATCAACCCTAAATATTCATTGGAAGGACTGATGCTAAAGCTGAAGCTTCAATAATTTAACCACCTGATGCAAAGAACCAGCTCATTGGAAAATACCCTGATGGAGGAGGAGAGGGGAACAACAGAAAATGAGATGTTTAGATGGCATAATTGAGTCAATGACATCAGTTTGAGAAAACTCTGGGAGATAGTGAAGGACAGGGGAGCCTGGCATGCTGCACTTCATGGGGTTGCAAAGAGTCAGACATGAATTAGTGACTAAACAACAACAACGGTGCACGAAAGGATGATTTAAGCCCACCCAAATTCTTCTTTACTTATTATAGATTATGCCAGTTATTCTACAGAGATTTTCTTCACTAGAACATAATTCCCTTAACTATATCAACAAATAATCTCATAATTTTCAGGCTACATTGTTTATGTCTTCTTCACTGTGAACTACAATTTTGTAAAAATTCAGCAGTCTTCTTTCTCTGGGTATAGCTAGACAATGATTGTGAGTAGAAATTTACTAGTTTCCTTTTTATTGTATCAGAATGAGTTCCCTACTATCTTTTAGGCTCCAGTTGGTGTTGTGACAGTCAGTGCCAGTCCTAATCTTATTGCTAATGTCAAAGACCAAGCATGACAGCCAAACAAGATAGGCTCCAGTGAAGGACAGTGTAATCAGTCTGGAAAACAACTGGCTCATCCATAAAGGATCAGACACTGGAAAGTCACTATCAGCATGTTCGCATGTTTGCTTCTTTTCTCAGTCTGATAGCAGCTAGGTCATTTAACATCATATCCTTATGTCAAAGATTATTTGAAACTCATGTTATTCTCACACTCTAAACAAAACGTATAGAACTGTTGTATATGTCAGTGTTGTCAATATATGAAATTAAAAATATGAATGCATTCTGTGAAAATAATTTTAAAATATAAGATTTTACAAGCTGTTCCAAAACGTGTCCCTTCACTATCCCACATTCAATTTTCTAAAATGCAGCACAAATAGTTTCCACTCAGATTATAAAGTTGTATAACCTTCTTTATGTCTTTATGATTTCTATTCCATTTAGTCATAATGTATATTTTAAGCAATTAATTAAATCTCCATTTGGTGATTCAAGGATAAGGACACATTAGTCAACTTAGTATATTGTACATGTCCAATAATTTTTAAGAACATGAAAAAAAATCAGGTAGTATTATTTTATTCCTGCAAAATCTCTAATTACACATCTTTTTAAAAGGTCAACATATAAATCACTTATTAAAGAAAATTTATTATTTATGACATTGAAGTGTTAGTATCATATGTTACTAATTTCTTTTATGATGCTTTTTGAAAGGTGTACTGTATCTCATTTCAAGAAAATTACTTATATGTGCCTACCAAAAACAAACAAACAAACATAATTTATAGCCTAACATAAGTTTTTCTGAACAAGAAAAATTCGACTATTTTCTTCCAGGTATTGAAGAACAAATTCAAATCTTAGACGATAACATAAATATACTATAGATATCTCACATTAGAAGGTATAGAAAAATGTATTCTTTTTAATATATTTATGATACATTTCCAAAAAAACTGAGAAGCATATTTGGTATTTGGGGAGTATTGATAAGATAATGGCTATCGCTTTAATTTTAAGATAATAGTTAAACTTGTATACTTGTCAATTTGCATTATGCTTTAAAAGCAAAAATTTTAATTCCTCATGACTGCATGATGAGTCATTGGATTAATACAATATGTTTTTTAATCAAAATGTGTTATGATTTAATATTTTTAATGTATATAAATTTTGAATTTTAATATTTTTATAATTTTTGTTCCTGAAAAGAATCATCTATTCTGGTAATGTTACAATTAAAGCTTGGAGTTTAAAATTTTTTCTTTAGATTCTATTTTATCTGTCTCTTATACACATCTGATAGAACTCAGGTCTCCTGCACTGTGGGCAGATTCTTTACCAGCTGATCCTCGTTGGAGCCCAAGAATACTGGATTTGGTAGCCTTTCCCCTCTCCAGCACATCTTCCTGACCCAGGAATCAACACAGGATCTCCTGTGTTGCAGATTGATTCTTTACCAACTGAGTTATGAGGAAAGTCTTTGCAGAAAGTGAAGAGGACCTCAAGGGCCTCTTGATAAGGGTAAAAGAGGAGAGTGTAAGAGCTGGCTTAAAGTTCAACATTCAGAATTAAGATGGCATCTGGTGCCATCACTTAAGTGGAAACAGGCAAATTTTATTTTCTTGGGTTCCAAAATCACTGCAGATGATGACTGCAGTAAAAAGGAATTCAAAGACATTTGCTCCTTGGAAGAAAAGCTATGACAAACCTAGACAGCATATTAAAGAGCAGAGACATCACTTTTGACAAAGCTGTGATTTTTCCAGTAGTCAGGTATGAATGAGAGAGTTGGACCATAAAGAAGACTGAGCACCAAATAATTGATGCTTTTGAGCTGTGGTGTTAAGAAAACTGTTGAGAGTTCCTTGGACAGCTACAAGATCAAACCAGTCAACTCTAAAGAAATCAACCCTAAATATTCATTGGAAGGACTGATGCTAAAGCTGAAGCTTCAATAATTTAACCACCTGATGCAAAGAACCAGCTCATTGGAAAATACCCTGATGGAGGAGGAGAGGGGAACAACAGAAAATGAGATGTTTAGATGGCATAATTGAGTCAATGACATCAGTTTGAGAAAACTCTGGGAGATAGTGAAGGACAGGGGAGCCTGGCATGCTGCACTTCATGGGGTTGCAAAGAGTCAGACATGAATTAGTGACTAAACAACAACAACGGTGCACGAAAGGATGATTTAAGCCCACCCAAATTCTTCTTTACTTATTATAGATTATGCCAGTTACTCTACAGAGATTTTCTTCACTAGAACATAATTCCCTTAACTATATCAACAAATAATCTCATAATTTTCAGGCTACATTGTTTATGTCTTCTTCACTGTGAACTACAATTTTGTAAAAATTCAGCAGTCTTCTTTCTCTGGGTATAGCTAGACAATGATTGTGAGTAGAAATTTACTAGTTTCCTTTTTATTGTATCAGAATGAGTTCCCTACTATCTTTTAGGCTCCAGTTGGTGTTGTGACAGTCAGTGCCAGTCCTAATCTTATTGCTAATGTCAAAGACCAAGCATGACAGCCAAACAAGATAGGCTCCAGTGAAGGACAGTGTAATCAGTCTGGAAAACAACTGGCTCATCCATAAAGGATCAGACACTGGAAAGTCACTATCAGCATGTTCGCATGTTTGCTTCTTTTCTCAGTCTGATAGCAGCTAGGTCATTTAACATCATATCCTTATGTCAAAGATTATTTGAAACTCATGTTATTCTCACACTCTAAACAAAACGTATAGAACTGTTGTATATGTCAGTGTTGTCAATATATGAAATTAAAAATATGAATGCATTCTGTGAAAATAATTTTAAAATATAAGATTTTACAAGCTGTTCCAAAACGTGTCCCTTCACTATCCCACATTCAATTTTCTAAAATGCAGCACAAATAGT
>SJYV01051486.1:281102-309773 GCA_006410875.1 Neotragus pygmaeus | reverse complement strand
TTTGGAATTCGAATGAAAACTGACATTTTCCAGTCCTCTGGCCACTGCTGAGTTTTCCAAACTTGCTGGCATATTGAGTGCAGCACTTTCACAGCATCATCCTTCAGAAATTGAAATAGTTCAATTGGAATTCCATCAAGTCCACTAGCTTGCCTTGCAGTCATGCTTTCTAAGGCCCACTTGACTTCACATTCCAGGATGTCTGGCTCTAGATGAGTGATCACATCATCATGATTATCTGGGTCATGAAGATCTTTTTTGTACAGTTATTCCGTGTATTCTTGAAACCTCTTCTTAATATCTTCTGCTTCTGTTAGGTCCATACCATTTCTGTCTTTTATCGAGCCTATCTTTGCATGAAATGCTCCCTTGGCATCTCTAATTTTCTTGAAGAGATCTCTAGTCTTTCCTATTCTGTTTTTTTTTCCTCTATTTCTTTGCACTGATCACTGAAGAAGGCTTTCATATTACTGCTCATTCCCTGCCCTGGGTGTGAAAAGTGTGTCTCATGTCAAACCTCTCTACTGACAGACTAGCTTGTGTCACAACCTCTCAACCATAAACAGTCCAGAGAGTTTGTAGTATTAGCATAGGGCTTTTCTCATTTTTGAGTCAATGATTGCCACCAGGCCTCCATATCCTTAGGTACCTCAGAATACATTAATCAATGTATTTGGAATATAGAAAAGGAAATATGGTAGTTTTTGATGTTAGCAATACTAGACTTTTTGAGTTAATGGATTTTCTCTTTTGTTATAGATCACTGAACTTTGTTATAAATCACTGTGTCCTTGCTATGCAAAAATGTAACTTTATCACTATCTTTAGACTAAATAGATATTAAGGGAAACATTGGTGAAGTGTTTTCATTTGTTGGACTGATGTTTGCTGCTAAATCTCCATATTCCCTGCCCTTATAATTAATATAACTAGCATATAGGAGAAATAAGTATTAACCTTTAAGATTAATCATGCTAAACTTTAGGTTAAGTAAATACTTTTCTTTGTTGTAACTCACTATACCATCACCCTATAGGAATGCAACTTTATTTGGAGGGTGGCGCCTGATTTAAGAAAAAATCATCCCTGGAAAAATAGATTTTCTGGTTAACTGACCAGTATCAGAAAGGGCCATGAAATGTCAGCAGGCCTCATGGCCAGATGATGTAAAAACCCATAAGACCGTTGTATAATTTTATATGAAGCACCTGACTGTGACAAGGATCAGGTCTGCTGACCCCGGTGTGACTCTGTATTCATCTCTATGTATAACAAGAGGTAAAATAAAGAAATCGGATTAGTTTCTGGAAAGACTGATCCCCCTGTATCGTTTCTTTCTTGCTCCCCATTTTCCTCGCTGACTTCCCATCTACAATGTAGGTACTCACCAAGCCTGTTAATTCGGCCTGGGCTTCTGAGATTGGATCGTGGAGGCCTCAGTGCCTCCTCTTATTTGGGAGAATGGAAAGACGCCTGTGGCCTATGTAGGTGGTGATTGGTATTCCACATAAACGAAGTTATTCAGCCTCTTTTTCTCCGCCAATATTTCCTACTATACTATCAATTTCTAATCTCTCTATATATCTGTAATTAAGTTTTTTTCCTAGGATGCCGATTCTGTCCCCACCTTCGAATCACCCTGGATCCACTGGGGCTGGACCCCAACACCCTGGAATGTCTACTCACTTCAGAATTCTTGCCTGGTTATACATCAACAAGAGCTGAAGTTGTTGCTCTAGCTTCCATAGGCTTCTCCTATCTGTTGATTTCAATCAGTGAAAAAAGTAAATAATAGAAATAGTGCCTGGAATACATATTATCTATCAACCACAGTTTTTGCCATTTTCAGTGGAAAAATTGGACCACAGTTATAAGATACTTTCTTCATAATACATTGGGTATGTAGGAGAAATAAGCATTATGAATGAATTGTGGAATGAATTTTTAAAATATTCATATCAAATAAAGTCAATAGAGACAATCTGTATGAAGAAGCTCATTCAAGTGGCAAAGCTAGGTAAATGAGATGATGTTGAGAATTTCCCCATAATTAGAAGTTGAATTTGGCCACTTCATATTTAGGGTGCACCTGTTATAATTCTAGTGATTACAACCCACTGAAATATTGTAGTATTTCAAAGAGAATTCACATTACAATCATTTTTTTTTCTGAACAATTGTAAGCATCTCCTTTGTCCCATTTTTATTTTGTTTATTTGTTGCACCCCCAAGCCTTAAAAACTTAATTAAAAAATGAAATCACTAGGCAAGGTTTAACCTAACTCCTGAGTTGTGCTCCACTGGATGTACACAATGTCTTGCCTAACCTGTTACTTCTTTCCCTAAATCGAAAGAAATAAGAATGAAGAATAAGTAGTTTAAGGATGACTAGCTCTCTATTCCCAACTTCCCCCTCTCCCCTTAGCATTCTGAAGGCAGACTGATGGGCAGCATAATGAGGCAGGAGGTAGATTTATCCCTCCCCCTTCAGGATAAAGCAATTGGAGATTCATTCTCTGTGGCCAAAACTACAAGAGAACAGCAGGGCAATTAAGAGAGGAGTCTGAGCTCTGCCCAGGCCACACATTTCTCAATCTCAAAGTCAGACAGCCTCTGCAATCACACATGCCTAGAAATGCTCTTCAGAGGTCAAAGGGGAGTGGTACTAACTTATGCCAGGCTATCCATAGATCTTTACATTAGAATTCATCTTGGCTAAGAGATGCATGTACACACATGGAAGGATCCTGAGATACACCAAGTATGGACTGTGGCAAATCCAAATTACTAGTCAAAGGAAACACAGAAGAAATGCTGCGTAAAAGTAATTCAATCTCTACAAGGGCATGACTCAGGAATTTTCCTTCTGAGTCTGCCTGTGTGTCTATCTATATGTACTATACTGTTTTCATCTTTGTGGTGATTATCTTCTGTAAAGCCATAGGGCCAAGACCCTTGTCACTGACCACTGGTCCAGTGGCTAGGATTCGTGCCCTCATTGCCAAAAAATGACTTCAATCTCTGTCTAGGAATGCAAGCCCTGCTTCAAACCACTGAAGGCCAAGGCCACCTGAGATCAATGACATATAAAGAAAAATCAGGAGGATTCAGCCAGTCTGCACACAGTTGAAAATGACACAGAATCTCATCTCCTGCCTTGGTGATTCACTGAGATTCTTTCTCCTTTTTCCCTTTAAAAAATATGATGGCTGAGCAGAATCTTTGGAATGGGTTATTGGAGTTCATATGCCATGGGTTATACGAGTTCAACTTCTCCCCAGATTGCCAGTCTCTTGAACAAAGCAACCTTTCCTTTTCCAACCAACACTTGTCTCTTGGGTAGTATTGGCTTTTCAAGTAGTGAGCATCCAGGCCTGGGATTGGTAACACAATATCTATGTCACTTCATCACATCCTCATCTGGGTTTGAAACACTGAGAGCAGATGTGACCCATTTGTAATTCGCCTGCTTAAGCTCTGTGGTTTGTGAATTATTTTTCCTTGCTAGTTTTAATAGCTATGTCTCATCGTCATCATTTAAAGAGAAATTTTGTCCTAGCAAGTCTCTAACAGAGCAAGAGGAAGTTGGAATTATATTTTAACAAAAGAGCACACATTCAGTATTGAAGAAAGCAATTAGACAGATTGAAATAATCCCTCTCTTTTGTAAGAAAGATTAACTTGTTTCTTAAGATTTTTGGTTGTAAACTGTGGAAAATCTCTGAAATTAGCCTCCAGCCACAAAGGAAAGGAAAGTTTCTAAGTTTGTATGATCATCTAACAATAGACTCAGGCATTTTTCTGTGCAAAGATATCAAATATTTAAATTATAAGGACATTATGTCTTTTAGATTTTTCCTTTTTTTTTTTTTGGTTTGTTAGTTTTAGAAGGGGGGCAGATTTGTTAATAATTACTTTCTGCTTTTAAAGCATTATCAGAGAGATTATGTAAGAATATCAAAGTATTTATGGTGAAATCTGCTTACTCACAGATTTCCAACAATTGAGATTTTCTTAGTTTGCTTGGAATGCTCTAATGGAGTATCACAGATTGTGTGGTTTGTTGAAAACAGAAATGTGTTTCTCACAGTTCTGGAGGCTGGAAGTCTGAGATCTGGGTACCAACATGACTGGTGAGGGCCCTTTTCTAAGTTGCTGACTGCCAACTTATTGCTGTTTCCTCACATGGTAGGAAGGATGAAGAATCTCTCTGGGACCTCTTTGATTAGGTTACGAACCCCATTCATGATTTAACCACCTCTGAAAAGCCCCATTTCCTAATACCATCAACTTCAGTGTTAGGTTTACAGCATATGGATTTTGGAGAAATACTTTCAGCTCTATAGCAGTATTTTTCTCAATATTTGAATTGAGGAAAGAATAAGTCATCATTTATTAATAGTTATATTTTTAAATCATACACAAATAGTTCAACAAACTCTATAACTTGCTAAATGCCTCAAAGTATAGATTTTGAATCCATTTTATTCTACCTCCCCATATTACAGTGTTGTATAGTATATTTTAACTGACAAAGAGACAAAAGTATTATTCAGAGAGAAGTCACTCTGTACTTTGTTAAAATTATAGGCCAATATTTGAGCAAACTATGAATTGCTAAACTTAACAACCTAAATTAGTATTTACTAATTTAATAGAAATAAAGTGCAAGAAAATAAATCAACTGACTGAATGTAAATAAGAGTTGAAATGTAAGCTACCCACAGTGAAGATTGATCTTGCTACAAACTGTATCATCTTTCCCAGATTTTATGTACTTTATCTGCTATTTTAAGTTGCAGAGCAAGGATTAGGGGCATGGATGTTAAGAAAGGCAATCATGTGCAGCCTGTTGACCCTTGGACTTGCAACATTTTCTTACATGGAGATAAGAAATCTAGGGTACCTGTGCTGAGTATATTGCCTTGTCTGGTAATATCTTCNGCTACCCACAGTGAAGATTGATCTTGCTACAAACTGTATCATCTTTCCCAGATTTTATGTACTTTATCTGCTATTTTAAGTTGCAGAGCAAGGATTAGGGGCATGGATGTTAAGAAAGGCAATCATGTGCAGCCTGTTGACCCTTGGACTTGCAACATTTTCTTACATGGAGATAAGAAATCTAGGGTACCTGTGCTGAGTATATTGCCTTGTCTGGTAATATCTTCCTCTTCATTCTGGTTTTGCTATGTACTTTGTTTTGTTTATCAGTATGCATCATATAGCACCTGGCCAATGCTACTGCTCTGTCTCTTCCTGCCAGAGAACAAATGGGGTTCTACACCTGTAGCATGGGGTGATGCACACCACCATCTCTCACTATGTCAACTTCAGAGGGGGAGGGAGGTGGGCGAGTCTACCTGGTCTTAAGGACCATCACTCAACATTGAAGCTGATCTCACTCTGTCTTCTCTATGAGGAAAGGCTTATTGCATCCAATGCCTGTGTAAAATTCTGTCATTGAGTCTTGGCCACTCTAATACTTGAAAGCCATATAACGGTTCACATCCTGGGACTGCTGAGCCTGGTGGGCCTTATTATGCCCTTTGCTGTCCTCCAAGAAGTGGGACTCCACCAAGGAGGATGTCACTTGCTCAAAAATTTACAATCGTTACTTAGGTTATCCTTTTTTAGAGTATTAAACAAGAGAATTTATCTTTTGTTTTACTTAAAATTTATGGTTGACATATATGCTGAAATCAGTTAAGTAGTACATTGATGCAAATAGCTTATGAAACGAATATTTCCCAAGAGTAAAATCAGATGTATAACAGCTTGACATAATTAATAATACTTTTTTTTAAGTGGGTAATGACATTGTTCTGATAATCAACTCATTTATATCCTCCTTTGGGAAAAACTTTTCTTGATCTTACAATGATTCTGCATGTTCCTATTAGGAAATAACTATTTGCTATAGAGTCTTTGGTTCCCTGTAGCTGTGAGTTACCATAATTTCTGAGCAAATTTTAACTTGGACCACTTTACATACAACAATCANAATGTAAGACCAGAAACTATAAAACTCCTAGAGGAGAACATAGGCAAAACACTCTCTGACATAAATCACAGTAGGATCCTCTATGATCCACCTCCCAGAATACTGGAAATAAAAACAAAAATAAACAAATGGGATCTAATTAAAATTAAAAGCTTCTGCACAACAAAAGTATTTCTTTTCTTTGATCCTTTATTTTCTTGCTCTGACTCACGTTTGAGGATTATTCAAGCTCTTATTCTTGCTGAAGCTTCAAAAAAGTGTTCCATCCGCTAATAGAGCGGTAGGAAGCTTTGTTCCTCTCTATTCTGTTAATCAAATCTTTCTCTGGAGTTCTTGAATATCAAATCTTCTTTTGTATTTTATTCACTTTAGACTTTGTCACCTTTTATTCAAATACTCTTGGCTTTATTTTTTTCTTTTTATTACTTATAACACAAAATAGGTTTTAGAAACAATTGCATTCAAATTAATTTTTGTATTTAGTTAAAACACATATAATTAAGATTACTGATTTGGAAGCATCTAACATCATAGCTCACAATCTAAAATAAAATGAAATAATCAACGCAAATAAATCTGATCATCTTTGAAATATAACTAATTTTAGGAAAAATACAATTTTGTGACAATAAATCAGCAGTATATTAAGTGCATACTTTTCTAAAACTATTAAACCCTAAAAAGGCAATATTTTACTGATTATTTTATTTTTTAATGAAAGAAAGTTTGAATCAAAAAATAAGCTTACCGATTTGATATATATATGTACAAATGAAAATTTTAAAAATGTGTAACTGAAGATTTGGGGAGAGAATGCTAGCTGCTTAACAAAATAAGTGTTTTATTTCCCCTTGGGCTTTTTTTCCCCTCCAATCGTGAGTTTAGTTTAACNCTTACCGATTTGATATATATATGTACAAATGAAAATTTTAAAAATGTGTAACTGAAGATTTGGGGAGAGAATGCTAGCTGCTTAACAAAATAAGTGTTTTATTTCCCCTTGGGCTTTTTTTCCCCTCCAATCGTGAGTTTAGTTTAACCTTATGATGGCACTCTTGCATTGACATTTGAGAAGAGATACAGCAGGCCACTTCCATCTTACCCTGTGGATACCACTCACAATCCTCTTCTGTTTCTTTCCCTTCTGATGATTACAAATCTCGTCCCTGGGCAGCTTTGTTGCATTCATGACTTCCCAAACCAAAATATCTCAACACTTGAGTAGGAAAACAAGTATTGGTCTATCCCAAGATTTAGAAAGAAAAGTCTATTTGTATTAAACCACAGAAATGTTGCTGGAGTTCCCTGGTGTCTCAGAAGGTAAAGAATTCACCTGCAATGCAGGAGACCTGAGTTTAATCCATAGGTTGAGATGACACCCTGGAGAAAGAAATGCCTAACTACTCCACTATTTGTGCCTTGAAAAATGCCATGGACAGAGGAATATGGCAGGCTACAGACCATGGAATCTCAGAGTCGGACACAACCGCTTGACTAACACAGAAATGTAGGTGTTAGTTTATTGTAGCAGATAACACGATTTTAATACCTTGTTTCCAGATCATATTAGATAACAGGGAACTGAAGAATAGCATTTCATGTTTATTTTTCCTGTGAATATGCTTGGCTAAGAATTATAATTTAAGACAGTTGAATCAATACAAAAATTGACAATATTTTGTTACCTTAGATCATTAGTATTTTTAAAATTTATTTTATTGAGGCAACATTGATTTATAACGTTTAATGTATACATTATAATTCTTCTCCAAATTTCTTGCTAACACCAAAAATTTAGTTTTCATCTGTTATCATACAGTTTGTCCATTTTGCCCTCTCCCCAAGCTCCTCCTCTGATAAACACAACTTTGTTCTCTGTATCTATGTGTTTTGATTTGGTTTGGTGTGTTAATTGATTTTCCTTTATTTGTTTATTTCTTTATTAGCGTTTTTTTTTTTTTTTTCCCCACATATGAGTGAAATCTGATGGAAGAGCTCCTTTCAACATTTCTTGCCAGGCAAGAAATTATGTCTAGTATTGATAATTTCCTTAGTTTTTGTTTATCTGGAAAATTATGTATCCTTCATATAGGTATGATAATTTTTCTNAGTTTTTTTTTTTTTTTTTTTTCCCACATATGAGTGAAATCTGATGGAAGAGCTCCTTTCAACATTTCTTGCCAGGCAAGAAATTATGTCTAGTATTGATAATTTCCTTAGTTTTTGTTTATCTGGAAAATTATGTATCCTTCATATAGGTATGATAATTTTTCTAGATAAAACGTTGTTGAGTGACTGCTTTTATCTTCAGTATTTTGATAATGTCATTCCACTCTTGGACTGTAGGATTTCTTCTGAAAAATCTGGTGATTGCCTTATGAGGGTTCCTTTGCAGGTTGACATTCATTTCTTCTTGGAAGCCTTTAAAATTCTTTCTTTGTCATTTACTTTTGACAATTTTAACACATATTTGTTTTGAAGAAGGTCTTTTTATATTGTAGTATTTAGATGTTCTCTTAGTTTCATGGACTTGCATACCCTGTTGCTTTCACTGGAGAAGGAAATGGCAACCCACTCCAGTATTCTTGCCAGGATAATCCCATAGACAGAGGAGTCTGGCTGTCTATAGTCCATGGGACTGATAAATAGCTGGACATGACTTGGCAACTAAACAAGAACAACCGCACATTTGGGAAGCTCTCATCTATTTCTTGAGATAACCTCTCTCCACACTTCTCCTGCTTTTTTATTTCTTTTATTTTCTTTCTTTCTCAATTATCCCAATATCACTTTTCCTAAAAATATTAGATACTTTTTGTAGAATTTCTTTATTTTTATATATTACTTCCCTTTCGTTTTTTATGTGTATCATTTTTAGATGTTTATCATCAAGTTCACTTATTCTCTCTTCCACATGGTCTACTCTTTCTGCAATATTTTCTACAATATTTTCTTATGCATTCTGCATCTCATTTCATTAAATTGCCTTTATGAGTTCTTTTATGAGCCTTCCTGGTAGCTCAGCTGGTAAAGAATCCTCCTGCAATGTGGGAGACCTGAGTTTGATCCATGGGTTGTAGCTCTTTATAGTTATAGTTCTTTATAGTTTACACATAACAATCATTTTGAGTTGTCTATCAGATTGAAATACTCTATGACCTTAATTTTTTTTTTTAATCATCACTTTAGTTTTCTTGAGTGGTGATTCTGTGATTCTCTGTAGTGCTTGATGCATTCCTCTGCTGATGCGTTTAAAATTAAAAGACAAATTAAGACTTAGACTCTTGTTTTATTTTAGGTAGCACTAAAGCACAAGTTTTTGCATTCTTTTACCTGAGCTGCCTCTGGTTAAATTTGAGAGTTGGTGCTTTCTAGCCTCTACCACTTCTGAAGATGTAGGGCTCCCTGCTTTCTTTATGGCTTGTTGTGCCTCCCAGGGTTTTGATGTCTATTTCTGTCAGTGTCACTGTAATCCCTGGGATGATGGGCTCTTCCCTTGCATCCAACATCACCTGAGTCACAGGCTCTGCCACCAGGGAGAAAGGGAGACAGTAGAAGGGGAGTTGTAGTCATGTAAGTGCCTCTACCATGCCTGGTACTGTAAGGCTTGCTGCTTCTGCATTGTGGATTAGTAACATGGGTCCTGGGGCAATGGACATCTCAGTGACTGGAGAGACAGTGTCCCAGTCACATTGTCACAGTTACTCAGCTACCTTTGGCACCACTGTTGTCAGGAGGCTGAAGTCCTATATGCCACCTTCCCTGTTGCCACTGGGTTTTCTGAAGCTGTGGGCTCAGTTGCTGCAGTCAGAGGGCGGGGATTACAGGAACCAATTCTGTTATTCCCCAGGTTCTGCCTCCTCTGTGTATTCCAGCCCACCCACTTTTATATGTATCTGTATGTGCATGCATGTTAGGCTTCAGTCAGGTATGACTGTTTATAACCCTATGGACTGTATCCAACTAGGTTCCTCTGTCCAAGGAATTCTCCAGGCAAGAACAATTTGTGTGTTGTCCTGAAATTCCCCAGGGGATCTTCTCGACACAGATATAAAAATCTTGCATTGATAGGCAGATTCCTTATCACTAGGGCCACTTGGTAAGCAGATGTGTGGAATTCTCCAGCTTTGCTTATGTTGGGAAGAAGCACCTTCATTGAGTTTTGGATATTTACTGATTGTAATTTGAAGGGGATAGATAAATATTTTTCTTCACTTTGCCATATTGCTAACATCCTGCCTTCTTTTAAATTGATTGCTGATAAACACTAACTTAAAAAGAACACCATAATCAATCTGAGATTTTATTCTCATACAATAAATATGCCTTAGAGGATATTGGAAATGTTAAAGTTTAGTTTGGTTTTATCTCCCCAATTTAATGACATATCATTAATGAAAAGCCCCTTCCTTCAAAATAGTGTTTCACTTTTTACCCACTTTCCCCTCCCCTTTAGCATAACAGAATTATATTCAATATGTGACAGGTCAGAGTGGAAGAAACAAAATGAGGAAAATCACAATAAATAAACATGTAAGTACAAATTTGCATTCAATTTTAATAAATATTATGTGTCTTCTACTTATGATCAAAAAACAAATAAATCCAGAAAGGTATATTGTAATAGCATTTTAAGCTTATATTCCTTCTTTAATCTAGAAAATGCAAAATTTCTTGACAGTAGCTTATATGCAGTGTGTTTTCTTTTAATTGATATGTAGTCTACATATGCAAACATTTGCTTAGTTCTGGAGTAGCTGGGTCTGCAGACTGCTCATGCATGAGTATGAAGGGATCCTTGAAGACTTTTCCCCTGAAATGGAAGATATAATTTACAAAAACTGAATATATATATGTGTGTGTGTGTGTGTGTGTGTGTGTGTGTGTGTGTGTGTGCGCGCGCGCGTGCATGCACACGTGTGTTAGCCACTCAATTGTGTCTGATTCTATGTGACACCATGTATTGTAGGACACCATGTTCTATGTCCGTGGAAACTTCCAGGCTAGACTACTGGAGTAGGTAGCTATTCGGTTCTCAATGGATATTCACAACCCAGGGACTGAACCTGATCTACTATACTGTAGGCATATTCTTTATTGTTGGAGATACCAGGGGTATCTTAAGTTCCTTAAACTTATATATATATATAAAGTAAAACTATCAGTCAGTCGGTTCAATCTCACAATTGTGTCTGACACTTTGTGACCCCATGGACCATGGACTGAAGCATATCAGGCTTCCCTGTCCATCAACTCCCAGAGTTTCCTAAACACATGTCCATTGAATCAACAATGCCATCTAACCATCTCATCCTATGTCGTCCCCTTCTCCTCCTGCCTTCAATCTTGCCTGGATTCAAGGTCTTTTCCAATGAGTCAGTTCTTTGCATCAGGTAGCCAAAGTATTGGAGCTTAAGCTTTAGCATCAACCCTTTCACTGTATATTCAGAACTGATTTCTTTTAAGATTTACTGGTTGGAAATCCTTTCAGTCCAAGGGACTCTCAAGAGCCTTTTCCAAAACCAGGGTTCAAAAGCCTCAATTATTTGGCTCTCAGCTTTCTTTACAATCCAACTCTCATATCCATACATGACTATAGGAAAAACCACAGCTTTGACTGTACAAACTTCTGTTGGTAAAAGTAATGTCTCTGCTTTTTAATATGCTGTCTAGGTTGATCATAGTTTTTCTTCCAAGGAGTAAGCATCTTTTAATTTCATGGCTGCAGTCACCATCTGCAGTGATTTTGGAGCCCAAGAAAATAAAGTATGTCCCTGTTCCAAATCTACTTGCCATGAAGTGATGAGACCAGGTGCCATGATCTTAATTTATTGAATGTTGAGTTTTAATCCAACTTTTTCACTCTTCTCTTACAGCTTCAAGAGGCTCCTTTGTTCCTCTTCACTTTCTGCCGTAATGGTGGTGCCATCTGCATATCTGAGGTTATTGATATCTTTCTAAGAAATTTTGATTCCAGCTTGTGGCTCAACCAGGCCAGCATTTCACATGATGTACTCTGAATATCATATATTGTCATCATATATATCAAACTGACTGAGAGTTTTATTTTTATTATATTGGTACTTCCCAGGTAGCTCAGATGGTAAAATGTCTGCCTACAATGCGGGAGACCTGGGTTCGATCCCTGCGTCAGGAAGATCCCCTGGAGAAGGAAATGGCAACCCGCTCCAATATTCAAGCCTGGAAAATCCCATGGGCCGAGGAGCTTTGTGGGCTACAGTCCATGAGGTCGCAAAGAGTTGGACACGACTGAGTTACTTCACTTTCACTTTCACTCTGAATATAAATTAATCAGCATGGTGACATGACAATATCCAGACTTGATGCACTCCTTTTCCAGTTTGGAAAAAGTCCATTGTTCCATGTCTGGTCCTAACTGTTTTTTTCTTGATCTGCATACAGATTTCTCATGTTCATTCAGTCTCTAAGAATTGTCCACAGATTGTTGTGATCCACACAGCCAAAGACTTTAGCTTAGTCAATGAAGCAAAAGTAGATATTTTTCAGAAATTCTCTTGCTTTTTCAATGATCCAGTGCATGTTGTCAATTTGATCTCTGGTTCTTCTCCCTTTTCTAAATTCAGCTTGAACATCTGGAAGTTCTTGATTCACGTACTTTTGAAGCCTAGCTCGGAGAATCTTGAACATTACTTTGTTAGCATGTGAGATGAGTGTAACTGTGTACTAGTTTGAACATTCTTTGGAATTGACTTTCGTTGGGATTGGAATGAAGACTGACATTTTCCAGTCCTGTGGCCCCTGCTGAGTTTTCCAAATTTGCTGGCATATTGAGTGACACACTTTAACAGTATCATCTTTTAGGATATGAAATAGCTCAGGTGGAATTCCATCACTTCCATTAGCTTTTTTTGTAGTGATGCTGACCTCACACTCCAGGATGTCCACCTCCAGGTGTGTGATCACACCATCATAGCTATCTGAGTCATTGATGTCTTTCTTGTATAGTTACTCTGTGCATTCTTTCCACCTCATTTTGGTATCTTCTGCTTCTTTTAGGTCCATAACGTTTCTGTCCTTTATTGTACCCATTATGCATAGAATGTTCCCTTGGTATCTCTAATTTTCTGGAAGATATCTTTAGTCTTTCCCATCCTATTGGTTTCCTCTATTTCTTTGTATGATCACTAAAGAAGACTTTCTTAGCTCTCCTTGTTATTCTTTGGAACTCTGCATTCAGATTGATATATCATTCCTTTTCTCATTTGCTTTCATGTCTCTTCTTTTCTCAGCTATTTGTAAAGCCTCCTCAGACAACTTTTTTGATTTTCTGAATTTATTTTTCATGGGGATTGTTTTGATCACTGCCTCCAGTACAGTGTTATGAACCTCCATCCATAGTTCTTCAGGCACTCTATCAGATCTAATGCTTTGAATCTACTTGTCATTTCCACTGCATTATCATAAGGGATAAGATTTAGTTCATACCTGAGTGGTCTNATGGATGAGAGAGTTGGACTGTGAAAAAGGCTAAGTGCCGAAGATTTGATGCTTTTGAACTATGGTGTTCGAGAAGACTCTTGAGAATCCTTTGGACTGCAAGGAGATCCAACCAATCCATTCTGAAGGAAATCAGCCCTGGGATTTCTTTGGAAGGAATGATGCTAAACCTGCATTTCTAGTACTTTGGCCACCTCATGGGAAGAGTTGACTTATTGGAAAGACTCTGATGCTGGGCGGGATTGGGGGCAGGAGGAGAAGGGGACAACAGGATGAGATGGCTGGATAGCATCACTGATGTGATGTACTTGAGTCTGAGTGAACTCCAGGAGTTGGTGATGCACAGGGAAGCCTGGCATGCTGTGATTCATGGGGTCGCAAAGAGTCAGACACGACTTAGTAATTGAACTTAACTGAGTGGTCTAGTGTTTTTCCCTACTTTCTTCAGTTTAAGTCTTCATTTGGCAATAAGGAATTTATGATATGAGCTGCAGCCAGTTCCTGGTCTTAATTTTGCTGACTGTATAGAACTTCTCAATCTTTGGCTGGGGGGGAAAAAAAAAGATAATCAATCACTTTGATTTCTCTATTGACTATTTGACGATATCCATATGTAGAGTTGGAGAAGGCAATGGCATCCCACTCCAGTACTCTTGCCTGAAAAATCCCATGGACAGAGGAGCCTGTTAGGCTGCAGTCCATGGGGTCGCGAAGAGTCGGACATGACTGAGCGACTTCACTTTCACTTTTCACTTTNAAAAAAAAAGATAATCAATCACTTTGATTTCTCTATTGACTATTTGACGATATCCATATGTAGAGTTGGAGAAGGCAATGGCATCCCACTCCAGTACTCTTGCCTGAAAAATCCCATGGACAGAGGAGCCTGTTAGGCTGCAGTCCATGGGGTCGCGAAGAGTCGGACATGACTGAGCGACTTCACTTTCACTTTTCACTTTCTTGCATTGGAGAAGGAAATGACAACACACTCCAGTGTTCTTGCCTGGAAAATCCCAGGGACGGTGGAGCCTGGTCTGCTGCTGTCTATGGGGTCACACAGAGTTGGACACCACTGAAAACGACTTAGCAGTAACAGCATGTGTAGAGTCATCTGATATTGTTGGAAGATGTCTGCTATGACCAATGCATTCTCTTGGCAAAACTCTGTTTGCCTTTGCCCTGATTCATTTTGTACTCCAAGGCCACACTTTTCTGTTATTCTAGAGATCTCTTGACTTCCTACTTTTGCATTCCAAGCCCGTATAACGAAAAGGACATCTTTTTTTAGTGATAGTTCTATAAGGTCTTGTAGTTTATCATGGAACTGTTCAGCTTCTTCTGCCTTAGTGGTTGTGGTAGATGTGGTTTACTGTGATATTGAATTGTTTGCCTTGGAAACAAACAGATCATTCTGTCATTTTCAAAGATTGCACCCAACTACTGCATTTCTTAGTCTTACTGACTATGAGGGCTACTCCACTTCCTCTTAAGGTTTCTTGACCATGGTAGTAGATATAATAGTCATCTAAATTAATTTCCCCTATTCTAGTCCTTTTCAGTTCACTGATTCCAAAAATGTTGATGTTCACTCTGGCCATCTCCTGTTGACCACTTCTAATTTTCCTTGATTTATGGAATAGTTAAAATAATAATAAAATAAGTAACCATCTGCTGAGAAATTTGTTAATATAATCATGTAAATAAAATATTTGTTTTTAGAGACTGATATGAATTTACTATACCAGAATACCTAGACTGAACTTTTATTAATAGCTTTTAAATTAATGACCTTGTCTCCATTATTTAATTTTTCTGAACTAGGTTTTTAATCATATAAGAAAGGAATAAATGCTAGCTCATAGGTTTATTGTGAGGGTTGAGTGAAGTATTTTTTTTTGTACATAGAAACTGTTCAGTAATTATGATTTGTTACTTACATTTAATTAGTAATAATAGTAAATAGCAGTAGTGACACCAGTAGTAGAGTGTATATGGCCATAGTTACTTTGGTTATTTTTATTTTTTGTTAATAGGTTTATCTCCCCCAAATACTTTATAAGTAAAAGTGAAGCTGTTCAGCCGTGTCCAACCCTTTGCGACCCCATGGACAGTAGCCTGCACCAGGCTCCTCTATCCATGGGATTTTCTAGGAAAGAGTAAGTGCAAAACTCATTTCATTTAGAATCAGATTCCCACACTGTTTTAAAATTTATAAGCAAAAAGTAATCTTAACATTCATGAAAATAGATTTCAGTGAACTTTTTCATATCTGTTCAAAAATTCATGTTAGTATATAGTGACAATTCTGCTTGCCTCAAATAGCATCCAGGAAGTGGTTGTAATTGTTTGATCTCTAAATGTGCCACATTGTAACTTTAAGGACTAAGCTAAATCTGAAAACTTTGAACTGTCTCAAAGAAATAAAAGTATATTCTTTTTAATTCAAGTTAATTTTGCTATATATTTCTTCATGATGGCAAAAATCATTGCAGTACATAATGAATAGTTAAAACTTCATTTAAAATCTCTTGATTTCATACCACTTACAATGCTGACTGTAGATGAAAAATACATGTCACATAAAATTTTTTGTGATTTTTCCCAAAATATTTAATCAGTTAAGTCTTATAAATTAAACCATAGCACTTTTCAATTGTTTAATGCATATTGAAATCAACTACCAAAGAATGTATGATCTGTGCATTTTAAGCAAGAATGTTACTTGCCACATATAAATATCAAATGCAAAAATACTCTGAGGACTAAAGTTTAGTAATAGCAACTTTTTTGTGGAATGTTTTGATATATAAGTAAGGAAACATATTTTCCTATATATATTTGTATAACTGAAAATATGTCTGCTATTGTCATTTCCAGTTTCATTAATTCATTTTACGAGCTTTATTTCTCATTCTGCTCTACACTGAGTCTAAGATATTTTAGCTTAAGATATTTTACATTCTTCCTCACATACAGTACTTGAAGTATTACTAATTCCCACACTTGTATTATATGAAAAAAAGAGGGGGGGGAAATACATGTCCTATTCTCATTCTAAAAGCAAGTAAAATTTTTGTTACAGTTCCATGATGCCATAATCTTAGTTAGATTTTAGATTTTTGTTACAGTTCAATATAATTAATGAAAAAAATAGGTGCAAAGTTCTAAGATAACATAAAGCAATTCTTATTCAGAAAATAATTGTGCATTTATTTTTTCATTTGTAACATTCAAATATTTTAGATTCATTGTAATATTTGTTTCCTGACCATCAATGGACACTGAGTTTTAAAGTGTCATTACTCCATTACAATAAATACAGTAGTCTAGAACATTGAAATTGTATCTTTAATGTTGCTTTTAAAATTTTATCTGGCTCTTCACTTAGTTAAGAGGAGGCTATGGTCTTATCTACATGAACAAGATAGAAAGGACATATTCATGTTTTAAATAAATTGCATTTTTAAGAAAATAGTTATAAATGAAATTACAACGCAAATGATTAGGAACATTCATTAATATTTTTAGAGATATAGTATTCACTTACTTTTCGTTTTCTTCCAGAAAGAATTTACTATTTCCTTGAGTTTGGCATTATTTCTGTTCAGATGCTCAGTGGATTCCAAATATTTGTGACCCCATGGAATGCAGCATGTCAGTCTTTCCTATCCTTCACCATCTCCCAGATTGGCTCAAATTCATGTTCATTGAGTCAGTGATGTCAATCAACCATATCATGCTATTTCCTCCCGTTCTCCTCCTGCCTTCCCAGTACCATAGTCCTTTCCAATGAGTCTACTCTTCACATCAGGTGGTCAAAGCTTTGGAGCTTCTGTATCAAGTATTTCAATGAATATTCAGGGTTGATTTCCTTTAGGATTGACTGGTTTGATCTCCTTGCATTCCAAGGGACTCTCAAGAGTGTTCTTCAACACCACAGTTCAAAAGCACCAATTTTTCACTGCTCAGCCTTATTTATGGTCCAACTTTCACATCCATACACGACTACCAGAAAAAACATAGCTTTGAGTAGATGGACCTTTGTCAGCAGAGTAATGTCTCTGCTTTTTACTATGTTGTCTAGGTTTGTCATAGCTTTTCTTCCAAGGAGTGATCATCTTTTAATTTCACGGCTGAAGTTAAAATCTGCAGTGATTTTGGAGACCCAAAAAATAAAGTTTCTCACTGTTTTCATTCTTTCCCCATCTATACATCATGAAGTGATGGAACTGGATGCCATGATCTTAGTTTCTTTAATGTTGAGTTTTAAGCCAGTTTTTTTACTCTCCTCTTTCACCTCATCAAGAGATGCTTAAGTTCCTCCTCCTTTCTGACATAAGGGTGGTATTATCTGTGTATCTGAGGTTATCAATGAAGCTGAAGGTTAGCCTGCAGAAGCCTGGCTAAGAAGAGCTACCCCACCCTCGAGGTCAGGGCTGGTGGCCAAAAGGAGCAACACCACATCCAAGGAGAGGTGGATGCACGGGTGCAGGAGGGCTGAAAGGAGCTACTCCACCTTCAAGGTCAGGAGGAGCGGCTGTGAGGAGATACCCCTTGTCCAAGGTAAGGGCAGCAGCTGTGCTTTGATGAAGCAGCCATGAAGAGATACCTACGTCCAAGGTAAGAAAAACCCAAGTAAGATGGTAGGCGTTGTGAGAGGGCATCAGAGGGGAGACACACTGAAACCATAATCACAGAAAGCTACTGAATATGATCACTGGACCACAACCTCGTCTAACTCACTGAAACTAAGCCATGCCATGTGGAGCCACCCAAGGTGGGTGGATCATGGTGGAGAAGTTTGACAGAATGTAGTCCATTAGAGAAGGGAATGACAAACCACTTCAGTATTCTTGCCTTGAGAACCCCATGAACAGTATGAAAAGGCAAAATGATAGCATACTGAAAGAGGAAATCTCCAGGTCAGTAGGTACCCAATATGCTACTGGAGATCAGTTGAGAAATAACTCCAGAAAGAATGAAGGGATGGAGCCAAAGCAAAAATAATACCCAGGTGTGGATGTGAATGGTAAAAGAAGCAAGGTCCAATGCTGTAAAGAGCAATATTGCATAGGAAACTGGAATGTCAGGTCCATGAATCAAGGCAAATTGGAAGTGGTCAAACAAAAGATGGCAATACTGAACGTCAACATTCTAGGAATCAGTGAACTAAAACAGACCGGAATGGGTGAATTTAATTCAGATGACCATTATATCTACTATTATGGGCAAGAATACCACAGAAGAAATGGAGTAGCCATCATGGTCAAGAAAAGAGTCTGAAAGGAGTACTTGGATGCAATCTCAAAAACAACAGAATGATCTGTATTTGTTTCCAAGGCAAACGATTCAATATCACAGTAATCCAAGTCTATGCCCCAACCAGTAATGCTGACGAACCTGAAGTTGAACGGTTCCATGAAGACCTACAAGAGCTTTTAGAACTAACACCCCCCAAAAAAGTTGTCCTTTTCATTATAGGGGACTGGAATGCAAAAGTAGGAAGTCAAGAAACATCTGGAGTAACAGGCAAATTTGGCCTTGGAATACTGAATGAAGCAGGGCAAAGACTAATAGAGTTTTGCCAAGACAATGCACTGGTCATAGCAAACACCCTCTTTCAACAACATAAGAGAAAACTCTACAAATGGACATCACCAGATGGTCAACACAGAAATCAGATTGATTATATTATTTGTAGTCAAATGGAGAAGCTCTATACAGCCAACAAAAACAAGACCAGGAGCTGGCTGTGGCTCAGATTATGAACACCTTATTGACAAATTCAGACTTAAATTGAAGAAGGTAGGGAAAACCGCTAGACCATTCAGCTATGACCTAAATGAAATCCCTTATGATTATACAGTGGAATTCAGAAATAGATTTAAGGACCTAGATCTAATAGAGAGAGTGTCTGATGAACTATGGAATGAGGTTTGTGACACTGCACAGGAGACAGGGATAAAGACCATCCCCATGGAAAAGAAATGCAAAAAAGCAAACTAGCTGTCTAAGGAGGCCTTACAAATAGCTGTGAAAAGAAGAGAGGTGAAAAGCAAAGGAGAAAAGGAAATATATAAGCAACTGAATGCAGAGTTCCAAAGAATAGCAAGAAGAGATAAGAAAGCCTTCTTCGGTGATCAAAGCAAAGAAATAGAGAAAAAGAATAGAATGGAAAAGGCTAGAGATCTCTTTAAGAAAATTAGAGATACCAAGGAAACATTTCATGCAAAGATGGGCTCGATAAAGGACAGATATGGNCATGGGAAATAGATGGGGAAACAGTGTCAGACTTCGTTTTGGAGGGCTCTAAAATCACTGCAGATCATGATTGCAGCCATGAAATTAAAAGACTTTACTCCTTGGAAGGAAAGTTATGACCAACCTAGACAGCATATTGAAAAGCAGAGACATTACTTTGCCAACAAAGTTCTGTCTAGTCAAGGGTATGGTTTTTCCAATGGTCATGTATGGATGTGAGAGTTGGACTGTGAAGAAAGCTGAGCACTGAATAATAGTTGGTTTTGAACTGTGGTGTTGGAGAAGACTCTTGAGAATCCCTTGGGCTGCAAGGAGATACAACCAGTACATTCTAAAGGAGATCAGTCCTGGGTCTATCATTGGAAGGAATGATGCTAAAGCTGAAAAGCAGTACTTTGGCCACCTCATGCAAAAGAGTTGACTCATTGAAAAAGACTCTGATGCTGGGAGGGATTGGGGACAGGAGGAGGAGGGGACAACAGATGGAGAAATGACTCGATGGGATCACCAACTCGATGGACATGAGTTTGAGTGAACTCTGGGAGTTGGTGATGAACAGGGAGGCCTGGCTTGCTGCGTTCATGGGGTCACAAAGAGTTGAACACGACTGAGTGACTGAACTGAACTGAACTGAGTTTATTGATATTTCTTCCAGAAATCTTTTTTCCAGCTTGTGTTTCATCCAGACTGGCATTTTAGCATGATGAATGGTTAAAAGTTAAATAAGCATGGTGATAATACACAGCCTTTGTGGACTCCTTCCCCGTTTTTGAAGCACTTTGTTTTTTCTTGTTTGTATTTAACTGCTGCTTCTTGACTTGCATACAAGTTTCTCAGGAGGCAGGTAAAGTCGTCTGGTGTTTTCATTTCTTGAAGAATTTTTCATTTTGTTGTGATCCACACAGTCAAAGACAAAGGTGCTGCCATTGCTATCAGTGCTTTTATTATAGCAATTATTAAAACAATATTTGTCCATTCTCTCATGTAATATAAGCTGGTAAGCATAGATAAAAATGGCAACTGACTCCAGTGTTCTTGCCTGGAAAATCCCAGGTACTTCTGAGCCTGGTGGGCTTCCATCTATGGGGTCGCACAGAGTTGGACGCGACTGAAGCGACTTAGCAGCAGCAGCAGCAAAGATAGATAAAAAAGAAATAAGTGGTCTAATAAATGAGAAAGACAATCTCAAATGCAATTAATACCATGAACCAAATAAAAGAGATAATGAGATAGAGTGTAGAGTGACAAAAGTGGCTCTTCTCTTTAAGTCAACTCTAGGGAATTGATGAGATTTGAATGATGAAATGGATTAAGCCATGCAATGTTATAGACTCTAGGGTAGAATGTGATATGTGGAAGGATAGATAGCTAAAATAATACTATTTTTTTGTATTTAAAGTATTTAAAAATACTTTTAAAAATTATTTAATCTACATTTTGTTTCTAAAATCAATATTCTGGAACAAAATTTAGGAGGTTTACAACACTTACCAAATTTTTAAACAACTCTTTGTGCGTGTGTATGTTTGAGACATAGAGTTGTGTGAGAAAGAGAGAGAGGAAAGAAGAGTGAGAGGAGGGGAAAGTGATGGAGAGAGTAAAGGAGGAAGCAAGTGAGAGTGCAAGACTTCTGTGTGTATAAATTGACATTGTGCTGTTTCTGTACCTATTTTCATCCAAGTCTCAATGAGAACCTAGGTACAATTCAGTTTAAGAGTTGCTATCATAATAAAATATTTCTAACCAGTATTTTCCAAAATGAAGTGAGAGATAACAACAACAACAAAAAAAGTCAAATCTGTGGGCCAAGTTCATTTATCCTATTATTTTTGTATTACTAGCTTATGTAGTTTATAGCTTAATTTGGTGAAAGAGTTAATTTAATATTTTAATAGTTTAATTTGCTAATGAATGCCTTTGACACAAACATAATAAGTTCAGTTTATTTGTTACTATGTACTTTTCACTATGCTTTTTTTTTTTTCCCCTACCAAGAGTTACGGTTTGTTTTGACAGAGAACTGGGAAAGGCAAAGAGGTGATAGTGTTTGGAGAATTTAAGTATGCCATCTGTTTGGATGAGTATGCAAGTAATCACAAACATTAGGGGCTTCAACTCTCCAGACAAAACTGAACTCAACGTTTGTCTTCTTTTTGAAAATGTTTCTATTTCTACTGTTTTCCTTCATAATTAGTTAACTTAGTAAACATTTTAAAAGGAAATTAAATTATTCTGTATTAACAAAGGCATATTTCTACAATACATATACAAATATACTAAATATCCATCTTCCCTGAGATATCTGAAAATTTGTTCAATTATATCTGAAAAAAAAAAGTGCCAAAATGATAAACTGCCAAGTTAAGAGACTTAATTAAGGGAAATTTATACCAGTTTAATTGCTTCTGATCTCGTATTATTTTTATCTTAATTACCTCTGCTTTGGGCAAAATAAAGAGAACTGAAGTATGTGAAAGAATAATTAATAAAATTCCAGTCAACTTAATTGCTTGTTTTTCTTGTAATCTTATTTGGGAGACGAAAATGAGTAGTTAGACTCACTTTTGCAAATATGTCTCAGTTACGCCTATGATTCTTTACTCAATTTTTATAAGCGGTCAAGTTTAAGTCATTTTAAAAAAGTGGTTGGTAAGGAGCCAAATTGCAATTTTTATTGGTTATTCATATAAGGAAGGAAATTTCAGGAAAACCTCCTCAAAGGTTTTAGTTAGGACTCAGCTATTTTCTACCAAAGCTGAACACTGTGGGCTTAATTGATTTTCCATTTCCCTTCTTGAAGAAGTGATGATGTGATGTAGTCAAAAAGAAAATAAATACTTGTAGTGCAAATTATTGATAACTAACTCCAAATATTTCTATGGTTATTTTGTATGTTTTAACAGCATCTAACAAATTATGTCTAACTCATAAATTTTTAAGTGAGATGAGTGAAGTTATGACCTGAATTGTTCATAATTGATTGCATAGTTCACATGGAAATAAGATAACACTCTCTAGATCTGATAATGTTAGAGGGTGTCACAGACAGAGCAGCTTAACACTAAAAGAAATGTAAAACTAAAATGGAGATTTTATTTTCTTGGTAACAAATGACCTTCTCACTGAATATATGATCTCAAAATATTTTTCTCAAAGAAAAAAAAAGTTGAATTGACTTGTTTAATCAACAGTCCCAAAGAACTACATATTGCTGTCTGCAAAGCAGATGGCTTTCCTGCTGCCTGTCCTGCTGCTTCTGCCTGCCACCTTTTTCTCTAGCAGCTGTGATTACTAAGAAGGAAAACAAAACAAAACAAAAACTCTATTCCTTACATGATGTATCCATAACTGCACTCAGACTTTTAAAAAGTTCCTTTTTCTTCCTGAAAAATTGAGAAAAATATGTAAATTTAATGGCAAGCATACCCATAAATCTTCCAACATTTTAAAACCAAAAATTCTAAAACTTGGGCAACATGTCAAATAATTTACTCAGTGTTACTTTAACCATTCTCCTCTCACATCTCTCCTGCTTTCCAGAATGTCCCAAACACAGTGAGACTCAACAACACTCTGTGTTGCTATCATATCAAACTATTTTCAATGGGAAATTATTTGGAGAGTTAATGCAACAGGTTAAGGAAGGTCATGAGTAGTCGGTTGGGCTTAAATGTTCTCATAGAAGATATGTATTTTCATGATACATGGTGATTCATTTTGCTGCTGCTAAGTCATCTCAGTCTTGTCCGACTCTGTGTGACCCCATAAACGGCAGCTCACAAGGCTCCCCCATCCCTGGGATTCTCCAGGCAAGAACACTGGTTTGGGTTGCCATTTCCTTCTCCAATGCATGAAAGTGAAAACTGAAAGAGAAATCGCTCAGTCATGTCCGACCCTTAGCATGGACTGTAACTTATCAGGCTCCTCCTTCCATGGGATTTTCCAGGCAAGAGTACTGGAGTAGGGTGTCACTGCCTTCTCTGATGATTCATTATAGGTATGTGCAAATCATTTCATGAGATTTTTGTCTGCTATATAACTAAGTAAACCAAACACTTGTTGATTAGAAGAATAAAACACTGGAGATTTCTTTTTGTCATTGAAAAATATTCTAATCTGAAAATATTGTTTAAGACTCTATAATATCTTAACCACTTTAAATAAAAGACATGTATATTTGACTTCCTATATTTTTTTTCTCTTAGACCTGCAATCAGCTTTTTGATTAGGAAATTTCCTTGTAAGTTACACATTTATTTTAAATTAGTTTTTTTTTTAATTTTCCCCAATAATCATATTAAAACAATTAAGATAATACTTGCTTTGACTTGGAATGTTAATATTTACCTTATAAAAGAATATAGGAGAGAAGAAGATGGCAGAGGAGTAGCTGGACATGGAGTACATCTCTCTCCATGGATGCATCAGGAATACACCTTCAGACACAGAAGTACATGCAGGACACCAACTGAGTTATCAGGAGTACCTGATGACTGGAAAAGGATATGTAGAACCATGCAAAACTCAGTAGGCTGAAGGAACTAAGGGTAAAATCAGAGTGTTTGTTGAAGTGGACCTGCCCCTGGTGGGGCAGGGGCTCTGATGACTGAAGCAGGGGTCCAATTCCTACATTGGGGCAATCGCTTGAGTCAGAGAAGAAACATTTAAGGCTGAGAATAAAACAGCTAATCTGTGGCAGCCTAAATGGAATGAGAATCAGACAGTCCTTGCCTCAGCCATACATACCACAGACGGGGAGGCAGGTCCCCTGGAAGGTGCAGCGAATATGAGCTGGAGTTAGGGATTATGGAGTGATCCCAGGGTGAGGCTTCTGTTGACTGCAGAGAGATGGATCAAAGGATGTGAGAGAGGTGATTGTGGTGGGGTGGAAAATGTCTTGGAAGAATGCCAGGCAGCCATGGAAGCAAGGTGCTACTGCTGAGTCACGTGTAGGGGGTGGAGTCATCATCATAGCCTCTCCCTCTCCCATAGGCCAGCATTGGCAGCTGAACAATAGAGCCTGGCCAATCAAATACCAGAAGCACTGAACTGCAGAGTTGGACCCCACTCAGGGTGCACATTTGAGTGCCTGATGTGCCGATCTCCAGAGTAGGACCCCATCCGGAGTAGGGGTGGTGAGGATGCTCTATGTGTCTGATGGGCCAAACAACAGAGAAGGACCCCAGGTAAGGGAGCCCTCTAAGTACCTGAACGGGCAGAGCTACAAAGAAAGACTGACCCAAGAAGCTTTCTGATTGCCATCTACAGGAGGCTCAAAATAAGACTCTGATAGGGTCATAAACTCCTGCAGTGGTGGCAGTCCCTGTACGCTACACACTTGGAGTCATCAGGGTCCTCAAAAGCCAAGCAGCTGCATCAGCTTCATGCTCAACCCTCACTGGGGCAGAGCTATAACAGTCAAAAAAGTCTTGCGTGTATGTATGTAGGGTCGCTTTGGTCATGTCCAACTCTTTGTGACCCTGAGGACTGTAACCTGCCAGGCTTCTTTGTCAGGAAGTCTCTAGACAAGAATACTGGAGTGTATTGGCCAGTACTGGTTGCCATACCTTTCTAGAGCACTATATTATTGCTGCCCTATCCACCAACTCCCCTGAGTACTTGGTGCTGCCAGAACCCTTGTGACCCAAGCAACTGCACCATCTCCACACCTGTCCCTCACCAGGGCAGAACCAAGTCTTCCAGTGCAGCCTCAGGAGCAAACCCCAATGGACAAAACACATGCAGAGGTGGAAATAAAACCACAGTGAAACCCAGGAGCAGTATGGCCAAGGAAGAAGATCCCAAACCTTCCCACCAGCTGTGCAATTGGCAGATTAAATCCACAGGATCAACTTGGCAGACTGTGTCTATGGAACATATAAAAGGACATAGAGAACTCCCACAAGAGTAAACAAACATTGGAGACAAAAATACACAGGAGTAGGACCAAATTAGAATCTGAGCTGCCCCCACAGCAGATCCAGAGAACAGCACAGTGTTGGGGGGCATCCTAGGGAGGTAAGGTAGACTGTGAATCCCAGAAAGGGAAAGGTTTCTGACATCAATGATTCAAAAATGTTTATTTTCCTTATGTTTAACTTGTTCTTAAGCTACTTTTGGATTTTTTCTTTTCTTTTTCTTTCTCACCCCCACCCCAAATCTGTTGCAGTTTTCAATTGTATTTGCACTTTGAAATGTAATTAGGTTTTTGGGCATTTTTTTTTCTTTTTTCTCAGTCACGTTTTTTACTGTTGTTATAAACTGAAGAATTGATGCTTTTGAACTGTGGTGTTGGAGAAGATTCTTGAGAGTCCCTTGGATTGCAAGGAGATCCAAACAATCCATCATAAAGCAGATCACTCCTGGGTGTTCACTGGAAGGACTGATATTGAAGCTGAAACTCCAATACTTTAGCCACTTGATGTGAAGAGCTGACTCATTTGAAAAGACCCTGATGCTGGGAAAGATTGAGGGAAGGAGGAGAAGGGGACAACAGAAGATGATATGGTTGGATGGCATCACCGACTCAATGGACATGGGTTTGGGTGGACCCCAGGAGTTGGTGATGGACAGGGAGGCCTGGCGTGCTGCGGTGCATGGGGTCACAAAGTGTTGGACATGACTGAGCGACTGAACTGAACTGATAAGCCTCTATTTAGACATTGAATTTTACAGTGCTGTGGAGTTTTCTTTCTTTCTTTCTTTCTTTCTTTTTTCTTCTTCCTCTTTTATTTTTCTCCATTTTTAAAATTTTAAACCTATTATTATTTTTTCTACATTTAATCCTTTGTCTTTCCTACAGTTCCTTCCCCCTTGCATTTAATCTTTAATATATACAAATCTTTATCTGCCTCTATTAAACTTTGTATATCTATTCTTTCTTTTCTCTCTTTCCTTTTCTCTCAACATATTTATTCATTTTATTTTCATTGCTTTATTCCCAAATTGGCACCTTGCTTTAATTTTGTTTTCCAGTTTGTGCTTTAGTTAGCTTTGTTCTTAACTGGTATATATAATTTTTGGTTTCCTTTGTTCGTCAGGTCAATATATTTTACTTTCTTATTGTTGGACTGTTTTGATTGTGCTTATGGGTGTATATGTATATGTGTATATTCAGGTACACTTTTTACTGTTGTTATATACCTCTATCTCTATGTTGGGCTTTTGCAGTTCTATGATGTTTCCTTTTTTTCCCCTTCTTTTCTGTTATCTTTTCTTTTTTAATTTTTAAACCTATTATATGTTTTTCTACTTTTATTCTTTTGTTTGTCTTTCATACTGTTCTTTTCTCCTTGCAGTTAACCTTTAATACACATAATTTTTCTTCTTCTACCTCTGTTTAACTTTGCATTATCTATTCTTTCTTTCTTTTCTCCCTTTCTTTTCCTCTCAACATATTTGTTAGCTTTCTTATCATCACATGGCACCTTGCTTTACTTTTGTTTTCCAGTTTGCAATTTAGTTAGGTTTGATCTCACCTGGTAAATATATATTTTTTAAATTTCACTTTCAACCTACTTAACTTTTCTTTGTGGACTGTTTTGATTTTCCTTATGGGTGTATATGTATATGTGTATATTCAATTATTTTAATTATTATTTGCTTGCTTTTGTAACTGCCATTTGTGTGGGATTCACCTTTGGTTTCTCATTTTTGAGTATTTCTTTTAATCTCTCTTAATGCCATAAAAATCCAATTGTGGAATCCTTATTCCTGAACAGAGATCAAGCCCCAAGCCTTCAGAGTGGGAGCACTGACTTCAACCCTAGAATAACAGGGAACTAGCCCTAGGGAGTATCAGATAGTGAGAACTCACACAAAGGAAATCCCTTGAATACAAAACCCAGAATCACCCAACCACCAGTATCACCCTATGCAGGACACTTCATGTAGACAACAAACAAAANACTAGCCCTAGGGAGTATCAGATAGTGAGAACTCACACAAAGGAAATCCCTTGAATACAAAACCCAGAATCACCCAACCACCAGTATTACCCTATGCAGGACACTTCATGTAGACAACAAACAAAAATAAAATACAAACACAATCATCAGCAGACAAGATTACCACCTCACTCAGCCTTGCCCATCTGAGAAAAAACAAACAAAACCTCAGCACAAATCTCACCCTTTATAAAGCTTACACAAACCACTGGAGCAAACTTAGAAGAGCAGAAACAAAAATGAAGAAAGAATTCAGCCCTGAAGCCTGGGAAGAAGAAACCTCAAACACAATAAGTTTAAAAAAAAAAAAAAAAAAAGACAGAGAAATACGATAGAAATAAAGGGACAAACTAGAAACACAGAAGTCCAAATAAATGAAAAAGAAATATGCAAACTACCTGAAAAAGAATTCAAAATAATGGTAGTAAATATAATAAAAAAGCTTGAAAACCAAATGGAGAAAATGGAAGAAGCAACTAACAAAGAACTAGAAGAATAAAAGAATGAGCATATTGAGACAAACAACACAATTATGATATTAAACATACTCTTCAGTTCAGTTCAGTTCACTTTCTCAGTCGTGTCTGACTCTGCAACCTATGAATCACAGCACGCTAGGCCTCCCTGTCCATCACCAACTCCCAAAATTCAATCAGACTCAACGTCCATCAAGTCAGTGATGCATTCGAGCTGTCTCATCCTCGGTCGTCCCCTTCTCCTCCTGCCCCCAATCCCTCCCAGCATCAAAATCTTTTCCAATGAGTCAACTCTTTGCATGAGTTGGCCAAAGTACTGGAGTTTCAGCTTTAGCATCATTCCTTCCAAAGAAATCCCAGGGCTGATCTCCTTCAGAATAGACTGGTTGGATCTCCTTGCAATCCAAGGGACTCTCAAGAGTCTTCTCCAACACCATAGTTCAAAAGCATCAATTCTTCGGTGCTCAGCCTTCTTCACAGTCCAACTCTCACATCCATACATGAC
>SJYV01051486.1:255634-278259 GCA_006410875.1 Neotragus pygmaeus | reverse complement strand
TTGTTGAACATGATGGCTACTCCATTTCTTCTGAGGGATTCCTGCCTGCAGTAGTAGATATAATGGTGATCTGAGTTAAATTCACCCATTCCAGTTCATTCGGGTTCACTGATTCCTAGAATGTCAACGTTCACTCTTGCTATCTCCTGTTTGACCACTTCCAATTTGCCTTGATTCATGGACCTGACATTCCAGGTTCCTATGCAATATTGCTCTTTACAGCATCGGTCCATGCTTCTATCACCAGTCACATCCACAGCTGGGTATTGTTTTTGCTTTGGCGCCATCCCTTCATTCTTTCTGAATTTATTTCTCCACTGACCTCCAGTAGCATATTTTGCCCCTACCAACCTGGGGAGTTCTTCTTTCAGTGTCCTATCTTTTTGCCTTTTCATACTGTTCATGGGGTTCTCAAGGCAAGAATACTGAAGTGATTTGTCATTTCCTTCTCCAGTGGACCACATTCGGTCAGACCTCTCCACCGTGACCCACCCATCTTTGGTTGCCCAACTGGCATGGCTTAGTTTCATTGAGTTAGGCAAGTCTGTTGTCCTAGTGTGATTAGATTGACTTGATTTCTGTGAGTACGGTTTCAGTGTGTCTGCCTTCTGATACCCTCTTGCAACACCTACCATTTTACTTGGGCTTCTCTTACCTTGGACGTAGGGTATCTCTTCACAGCTTCTCCAGTAAAGCACAGCTGCTGCTCCTTACCTTGGATGAGGGGTATCTCCTCCCACCTCCCTTCCTGACCTTCAGCGTGGGATGGCTCCTCTAGGCCCTCCTGTGCCTGGCAGCTACCACTCCTTGGACATGGGGTTGTTCCTCCCGGTTGCCACCCTGGCCCTGGGTGCTGCTCTTGGCCTCGGATGCAGGGTGGCTCCTCTCTGTGGCCGCCCCTGACCTCACATGCAGGGTCACTTTTCTCCGCCATTGCCCCTGACCTCGGACACAGGATGGTTCGTCCCAGCTGCCTTCCCTGGTCTCTGCTGCCCCTGACCTCGGATACTGGGTAGCTCCTCTCAGCTATCCCTGCACCATACCAGCCTGGCACTCTAGGCCACTGTCCCTGACCTCAGACATGGGGTAGCTCTCGGCCACAGGGTAGCTCTCAGCTGTGCTTAGTGGGCTGGCCTGCCCCAGCTGCCTGCGCTTAGTGTGCCAGCCTGCAGCTGCTGCCTGATCTAGAAGGAATTAATAGCAGGATATCTGAAGCAGAAGAATGAATCAGTGAGCTGGAAGTAAAATAGTGGAAATAACTTCTGAAGAGCAGAATAAAGTAAAAAAAAAAAAAAAAAAAACCAGAAACTGAGGATAGTCCTCCTCTGAGACAATATGAAGCACAACAACATATGAATTATAGGTGTTCTAGAGGAAGAAGAGAGAAAGAAATGGTATGAGGAAATTTTTGAACAGATTATAGTTGAAAATTTCCCCAACATAGAAAAGTACATAATCAATCAAGTCCAAGAGGCGCAAAGAGTCCCATATAGGACAAATCCAAGGAAAAACATGCCAAGGCATATAAATCAAACTAACAAAGACTAAACAAAAAGAAAGAATGTTAAAAGCAGCAAGGAAAAAGCAGCAAGTAACATAAAAGGGAAATACAATACAGCTAACAGCTGACCTTTTAGCAGAAACTCTGCAGGCCAGTGAATGGCAGGATTTATTTTAAGTACTGAAAGCGAAGAATCTACAACAAAGGTTACTGTACCCAGCAAGGAGCTCATTCAAAATTGGTGGAGAAATAAAAAGCTTTTCAGAGTAGCAAAAGTTAAGAGAATTCAGTACCACTAAACAAGCTTTAAAACAAATATTAAAGGAACTTATACAGACAAGAAATACAAGAGAAGAAAAAGATCTACAAAATCAACTGCAGACAATTAAGAAAATGGAAATTGAAACATATACATCAATAATTACTTTAAACATAAATGGATTAAATGCTCCAACTAAAAGATACAAACTGGCTGAATGGATATAAAATCAAAACCCATATATGTGCTGGTTACAAGAAACCCACTTCAGACCTAAAGACACACATAGACTGAAAGTGAGAGGATGGAAAAATACATTCCATGCAAATGGGAAGCAAAAGAATGTTGGAACAGTAATCCTCATATCAGACAAAATAGACCTTAAAGTACACAACAATAGATAAGGAAGGGCACTACGTAATGAACAAAGGGTCAATCCAAGAGGAAGACATAGCAATTGTAAATATCTATGCACCCAACATAGGAGCATCTCTGTACATAAAACAAACTCTAACAGTCGTAAAAGGAGAAATTAACAGTAACACAATAATAGTAGGATACTTTAACACCCTACTCACACCAATGGACCGATCATCAAAATAGAAATTAATAAGAAAACACAAGTTTTAAATGATACATTAGAGGAGATGGATCTTATAGATAGCTTCAGGACATTCTATCCAAATGCAAAAGAATATATCTTCTTCTCAAATGCACGTGGAACATTCTCCAGGATGGGCCACATCTTGGGTCACATCTCAAACCTCAGTAAATTTGAGAAAATTGAATTGTATCAAGCATATACTCTGACCATAACACTATGAGTCTAGATATCAATTACAAGAAAAAAACTAAAAAACACAAACACATGGAGATAAAACAATATAATTCTAAATAACCAACAGGTTACTTAAAAAATCAAAAGGGAAATCAAAAAAATTCTGGAAACTAATGACATTGAAAACACGACAACTCAAAATCTATGAGGTATAGTAAAAGCAGCTCTAAGAGGGATGTTTATAGCATTACGGTCCTACCTCAAGAAACAAGCAAATCATCAAATAGACAACCTAAATTTACACTTAAAACAACTGGAAAAAGAAGAAACAAAAATTATAGAAAAGAAAAAATCGTAAAAATCCTAGCAAGAATAAATACAAAAGAAATGAAAGAAATGATAGTAAAGATTAATAAAATTAAAAACTGGTTCTTTGAAAAGATTTTTAAAAAATTGACAGACATTTAGCCAGACTCATCAAGAAAAAAGAGAGAAGAATTAAAAAAAATAGAAATGAAAAAAAGAGAGGGGACAACAGACAATGCAGAAATACAAAGGATTATAAGAGACTATTATGAACAACTAGATGGCAATACAATAGATAACCTAGAAGAAATTGACAGATTATTAGAAAAGTTCAATCTTCTAAGCCTGAATCAGGAAGAAATAGAAATTATGAACAACCCAATTATAAGCACTAAAACTGAAGCTGTAATTAAAAATCTCACAAAAAACAAAAGCCCAGGACCAGATGGCTTCACATAATTCAATCAAACATTTAGAAAAGAGCTAATGCCTATCCTACTAAAACTCTTTCAAAAAATTGCAGAGGAAGAAACACTTCCAAACCCATTTTATGAAGTGACCATCACCCTGGTACCAAAACCAGACAAAGAAAACATAAAAAGAAAACTACAGGCCAATATCACTGATGAACATAGATGCAAAAATTCTCAACAAAATTTTAGCGAACAGAATTCAGCAATGCATCAAAAAGCTCATATTCTATGACTAAGTTGGGTTTATTCCACGGATGCCAGGATTCTTCAATATATGAAAATCAATTACTGNAACTACAGGCCAATATCACTGATGAACATAGATGCAAAAATTCTCAACAAAATTTTAGCGAACAGAATTCAGCAATGCATCAAAAAGCTCATATTCTATGACTAAGTTGGGTTTATTCCACGGATGCCAGGATTCTTCAATATATGAAAATCAATTACTGTGATACACCATATTAACAAATTGAAAGATAAAAACCACATGATAATCTCAATAGATGCAGAAAAAGCCTTTGACAAAATTCAGTATCCATTTATGATTAAAACTCTTCAAAAATTGGGCATAGAAGGAACCTACCTCAACATACTAAAGGCCATATATGATAAGACTAAGACAAACATTATTCTCAATGGTGAAAACCTGAAAGCATACCCCCTAAGATCAGGAACAAGACAAGGGTGTCCACTTTCACCACTATTATTCAGCATAGTTTTGGAATTTCTAGCTATAGCAATCATAGAATAAAAAGAAATAAAAGGAATCCAGATAAGAAAAGAAGCAAAACTCTCACTGTTTGCAATAATATGATACCGTACTTAGAAAACCCTAAAGATATTATCAGAAAATTGCTAGAGCTAATTAGTGAATTTAGCAAAGTTGAAGGGATGCAAAATCAATACACAGAAATCACTTGCCTTTCTATGTACTCACAATGAAAAATCAGAAAGATCCAGCAATCCCACTCCTAGGCATATACCTTGAGGAAACCAAAATTTAAAGAGGAACATGTATCCCATTATTCATTGCAGCACTTTTTATAATAGCTAGAACAAGGAAGCGACCTAATGTCCATCAACAGATGATTGGGTAAAGAAGTGTGGTACGTATACACAATGGAATATTACTCGGCCATAAAAAGGAACACAGTTGAGTTCTGATGACGTAGATGAACCTAGAACCTATTATACAGAGTGAAGTAACTCAGAAAGATTAAAAGAAACATATTCTAACACATATATATGGAATCTAGAAAAATGGTACTGAGGAATTTATTTATAGAGCAACAATGGAGAAACAGATATAGAGATTAGACTTATGGACATAGGAAGAAGGGAGGAGAGGGTGAGATATATGGAAAGAGTAACATGAAGAATTACATTACCACATGTAATATAAATAGCCAATAGGAATTTGCTGTATGGCTCAGGAAACTCAAACAGGGTATTTGTATCAACCTAGAGGGGTGGAATGTGGAGGGAGATAGGAAGGAGGTTCAAAAGGGAGGGCATATATGTATACCTATGGCTGATTCATGTTGAGATTTACCAGAAAACAACAAAATTCTGTAAAGCAATTATCCTTCAATTAAAAAAAATAACATAAAAATATGAATCTTCTGAATAGCCTTAGAATAAGTTCAATATTGAACAAGGCAGAACTAACTAATTAATATATGTAAGTGTGTATTATATATAAAATCCATATCAAAGATCAAAGGAAAGGATTAAACCTCCTAGAAACTGAACTGTAAAAAAAAATTCAAAGCCATAAGAGTGAATAAGAGACAAAGCAGCTGTTATTTTGGCTTGTACCTACAGCCTCATTAATGCTTTCTCATCAATGCAGGAAAGACAAACATTGCTATCATTAGTTAACAAAAGGAGCTGCTTCAGGGCCTACAAACTACCAGAAATTACCAATGGCAAAGGCATTAAGAGAGATAATTCTAAACTAGTAATAAATAAAATAACCTTTAAGAAAACTATCGGTTATATTAAACACACACACACAAAAAAAGACTACTCCTTGGAAGAAAAGTTATGATCAACCTAGACAGTATATTCAAAAGTAGAGACATTACTTTGCCGACTAAGGCCCGTCTAGTCAGGGCTACGGTTTTTCCTGTGGTCATGTATGGATGTGAGAGTTGGACTGTGAGGAAGACTGAGCACCAAAGAATTGATGCTTTTGAACTGTGGTGTCGGAGAAGACTCTTGAGAGTCCCTTGGACTGCAAGGAAATCCAACCAGTCCATTCTGAAGATCAACCCTGGGATTTCTTTGGAAGGAATGATGCTAAAGCTGAAACTCCAGTACTTTGTCCACCTCATGTGAAGAGTTGACTCATTGGAAAAGACTCTGATGCTGGGAGGGATTGGGGGCAGGAGGAGAGGGGACGACCAAGGATGAGATGGCTGGATGGCATCACGGACTCGATGGACGTGAGTCTGAGTGAACTCCGAGAGATGGTAATGAACAGGGAGGCCTGGAGTGCTGCGATTAATGGGGTCACAAAGAGTCTGACATGACTGAGCGACTGAATTGAACTGAAGACAAATAACGGTCCTGTGAAAGTAAGAAATGAGAAAGATGAGGGTCTTATATTTTAAAAATAATTGTGAAGAATATTATAGGATTTAATAGATATTCAGATTGATTGATTTACAAAAAAAAAAAAAAAAGAAAAGAAAGAAAGAATAAAGAGCAAACAAGACCAAAAAGTGGTATTTAAAATGCTGCCTCTGTTGCTGTATTTCAGTTACTGATTTTGTCCAACTCTTTGCCACCCCATAGACTACTGCATGCCAGGTTCACCTCTCCTTCACTATCTCACAAAGAATGTTCAGATTAATGTCTACTGAGTCAGTGATGCTATCTAACCATCTCATTCTCTGTGGCTCCCTTCTCCTCCTGCCTTCAATCTTTCCTAGCATCAAAGTCTTTCCCAGTGAGTCAGCTCTTCACATCAATTGGCCAATGTATTAGAGCTTCAGCTTCAGCATCTGTCTTCCCAATGAATACTCAGTGTTGATTTCCTTTAGAATTGACTGGTTTGATGTTTTTGCAGTCCAAGGGACCTTCAAGAGTCTTCTCCAGCACAACAATTTGAAAGCATCAGTTCTTCAGTACATAGCCTTCTTTGTGATCCAATTCTCACATCCATACATGACTACTGGAAAAACTATAGCTTTGCCTATAAAGCTTTTGCAACAAATTGATACCTCTGCTTTTGAATATGCTGTCTAGGTTTGTCACAGCTTTCCTTTCAAGGAGCAAGTGGTTTTTTGTTTTTGTTTTTTTGTTTTTTAATTTAATGGTTGCCATCATTGTCTGCAGTGATTTTGGAGAAGAATGTTGCCTATTAGAAAGGAACAAAATAAAAGCATNTATTTATTTTTAAATTTAACTTTACAATACTCTATTGGGTTTGCCATACATCGACATGAATCCACCACAGGTGCACACAAGCTCCCAATCCCGAATCCACCTCCCACCTCCCACCCCACAACGTCTCTCTGGATCATCCCCGTACACCAGCCCCAAGCGTCCTGCATCCTGTATCAAACACAGACTGGTGATTTGTTTCTTACATAATAGTATATATGCTTCAATGCCATTCTCCCAGATCATCCCGCCCTCTCCTACTCCCTCTGAGGCCCAAAGTCCATTCTCTATGTCTGTGTCCTTTTGTTGTCTCACATACAGGGTCATCATAACTATCTTTCTAAATTCCATATATATGTGTCAGTATGCTGTATTGGTGTTTTTCTTTCTGGCTTACTTCACTCTGTATCATAGGCTCCAGATGTCCATCAACAGATGAATGGATAAGCAAGTTGTGGCATATATACACAATGGAGTAGTACTCTGCCATTAAAAAGAATAAATTTGAATCAGTTCTAATATGTAATATTTTAAAATAATTATTATATAGTTTTAAAAAGTTCGGCTCAAGTCAATATAGAAAAACTTGAATGAACTCCAGAGGTGGAAAAAAAATCAGTCTCTGAAGAAAATGAAATAATAAGAAAATAGTTATAAAAATCTATGAAAGTGAAAGTTACTCAATCATGTCTGACACTATGCAACCCCCATATTGTCCATGGAATTTTCTAGGCCAGAATACTGGAGTGGGTAGTCTTTCCTTTCTCCAGGGGATCCTCCCAACCCAAGAATCGAACCCAGGTTTCCCACAATGAAGGTGGATTCTTTACCAGATGAGCCAGAAGGGAAGGCCCAGAATACTGGAATGGGTAGTCTGTCCCTTCTCCAGTTTATCTTCCTGAGCCAGGAATCAAACCAGAGTCTCCTGCATTGCAGGTGGATGATTTACAATCTGAGCAATTAGGAAAGTCTTTAAAAATCCATGACCAGGAGCAAAATAAAATCCAACAAACGAAAGACACATATATGCTTGGACAACATCAAATTATAGAAAATAATATAAATTAAGTAATATCTGAGTGTATATAATGTGAGGGCTTCCCAGGTGGCTCACTGTTAAAGAATCTTCCTGTTAATACAAGAAACACAGGAAACCTAGGGTTATTCCCTAGGTTGGGAAGATCCCTGAAGAAGGAAATGGCAAGAGTTGCATCTGACTCTTTGAGATCCTACGGATGGTAGCCCGCTAGGCTCTTCTGTCCATGGGATTTTTCTAGGCAAGAATACTGGAGTGGGTTGCTATGCCCCTTCTCTAGGGGATCTTCCCAAACCAGGGACTGAACCTGGGTCTCCTGTTTCTCTTACATTAGCAAGTAAATTATTTTATAAAGTAATTATAAACTAAATGTAAAAATTTTTAAATGAAAGGAAATACCATATAAACACAAATTTTTGTTTATTCTTAGAAGAATACTTAGATTATGGATACTTAAAAAACAAAGAGATTTAATGAGTTAAACACTGAAGTCACAAAACTAAAAATAAAATGTGAAAAAGATCAAGGACTCAAAAACAAAATAAATATTTGTTTTAAGAAGCTGAAATTACTGAAATTAAAAGATGAAACTATAAAAATGATTGAAAAAAAATCTTTTAGAGGCATTAGATTGTTCTGTAGAATATTGCATATTCTGGATTTATCTGTCTGGTTCTTCACAGTATTTTTAAATTTATTGCTTTATTTCTTACACTTTCTGTATCAATCAGGCTCCTACAAGAAAAACAGAACCTGTTGTAGAAAGAAAGAGAGATATTCTCAATTTTTTTCTTAAGGCCTTTCAATGGACTGGATTGAATCCCACTCACATCAAATATAATTTTATTCACTTAAAGTTTACTGATTGCAGATATTAACCATAATTGCAGCATATCTTCACAGTAACAGTGTTTAATTGAATTACTGAGAAATACCCTGGTGTAGGAAATGGCAACTCACTCAAGTATTTTTTCCTGGAAAGTTCCATGGACAGAGGAGCCTGGTGGGTTACAGTTCAGTGGGTTGCAAATTATCAGACATGACTGAGCATGCAGAGGAATGCACATCTTAGTTACAATGACAAGTGAAGTTATCACGTTTACACTTGCTTTTTCAACTTAGCATTCATACACATTTCTTAAAATTTCAGTTACATGAAATGAGAGCTATGATAGTCATACTTGCACCTAACATGATACAGCAATCTTATTTATTAATAGCATGCTAATCCCTTGCCTAAAAAAGGATGGCATCAACCACAGCTTGAGCCTGCTCTCCTGACTCTCAACAAAGCCAATGTACTGACACCCTAGTTGTGGTGAAATAAAGTACAGTGGATTTTGCAGGTGCTAAGCAAGGAGTAAAGGCAACTCATGCTCAGAAAACTGAACTCCCTAATGGTTTTCACGGAATTATATTTTAAGGCAAAATTTGGAGTAATAGCTGTAGGGTGTGTGACCTTCTTTGGATTAGTTGATGGTGAGGTAAGAGAGTGATGTTCTAGGAATCTTGTTCTCAGCTTGAGGTTACCATCCTCCATCTGGGACTGCAGCCATGAAATTAATAGGCACTTGTGTTTTGGAAGGAAGGAAAGCTATGAAAATTCTAGACAGCATATTCAAAAGCAGAGACATCACTTTGCTGACAAATGTTCATCCAAAGTTAAGATTTTTCCAGTAATCATGTACAGATGTGAGAGTTGAATCATAAAGAAGGCTGATCACTGAGGAACTGATGCTTTCAAATTGTGGTGCTGGAGAATACTGAGAGTCCTTTGGGCTGCAAGGAGATCAAACTAATCAATTCTAAAAGAACAACTGAATATTCATTGGAAGGATGGAGACCGAAGCTGAAGCTCCAATACATTGGCCCCCTGATGCAAGAGCTGATTTATTGGGACAGACCTTGATGCTGAGAAAGACTGATGACAAAAGGAGAAGGGAGCAGCAAAGTTTGAGATGGTTAGATAGAATCACTGACTCAATGGACATGAATGTGAGCAAACTCTGAGAGATAATGAAGGACAGGAAAGACAGGCATGCTGCAATCCAGGTGATGACGAACAGTTGGACATAACTTAGCAACTGAACAGCAACAATCTGAATTAGGGCCTTAGTTTATGTAAAATAACGAAAATATATGTGTCAGATTTGTTATGTATTTTCCTTGAGGAAAAACTAGGACGATTGTTTCTTGGATGGCCCTGCTCTGTTTCCACATTCCCTCACTTTCCAAATTAGTAACTATTTGAATCTGCCCTTTAGAACTCAAGGAAGGCTTAAGAGACCCTTTTCCTATAACAAAGAAATGGGGGACACTAAAAGGCTCTTATACTTGGAAGGGGCCTGCAAAGTCCTGCTTGGTCTCAGATGCAAAATCCTTGGGTACTGCTGACTCTTCTTGTTACCTGTGACTTAATATTGTAATTTAAAGTTAACTCCAACTAATGCATCTTATATTAGATGATAAATGGATAAGAGAGGGAAGAAAACAGAAATGTTTGCTCAGATTCATACATATGTTCATGTATGTGTAAACATGCAAATCTATACAGAACAAAAAGAAGTAAAATACTTATAATGATTAATTTCTTTCTTTCTACAAATGATCATATAGTTGTAGTTGACATTTAAAACTATTTTCTGCCACTATTCACTCCATATTCCCATTGCCTTCTGCAAACCTCAGATGCTGTTGTTCTTTCCATAGTTCAGTTCAATTCAGTTCAGTTCAGTCGCTCAGTCATGTGCACCTCTTTGAGACTCCATGAATCACAGCACACCAGGCTTTACTGTCCATCACTAACTCCCAAAGTTCACCCAAACTCATGTCCATTCAGTCGATGTTGCCATCTAGCCGTCTCATCCTCTGTTGTTCCCTTCTCCTCCTCCTCCCAACCCCTCCCATCATTAGGGTCTTTTCCAGTGAGTCAACTCTTCACATGAGGTGGTCAAAGTATTGGAGTTTCAGCTTTAGCATAAGTCCTTCCAATGTACACCCAGGACTGATCTTTAGAATGTAGGACTGATCTCCTTTAGAATGGGCTGGTTGGATTTCCTTGAAGTCCAAGGTACTCTCAAGAGTCTTCTCCAACACCACAGTTCAAAAGCATCAATTCTTCAGCACTCAGATTTCTTCACAGTCCAACTCTCACATCCATACATGACCACTGGAAAAACCATAGCCTTGACTAAATGGACCTGTCTTTGCAAAGTAATGTCTCTGCTTTTTAGTATGCTATCTAGGGTGGTCATAACTTTCCTTCCAAGGAGTAAGCATCTTTTAATTTCATGGCTGCAATCGCCATCTGCAGTAATTTTGGAGCCCTCCCCCGTCAAAAAAAAAAAAAATCTGACACTGTTTCCCCATCTATTTCCCATGAAGTGATGGGACCAGATGCCATGATCTTCGTTTTCTGAATGTTGAGCTTTAAGCCAACATTTTCAGTCTCCCCTTTCACTTTCATCAAGAGGCTTTTTAGCTCCTCTTCACTTTCTGCCATAAGGGCAGTGTCATCTGCATATCTGAGGTTATTGATATTTCTCCTGGAAATCTTGATTCCAGCTTGTGCTTCTTCCAGCCCAGCATTTCTCATGGTGTAAACTGCATGGATGTTAAATAAGCAGGATGACAAAATACAGACTTGCTGCTGTTAAGTTGCTTTAGTCGTGTCCGACTCTGTGCCACCCCATAGACGGCAGCCCACCAGGATTCCCCTTCCCTGGTATTCTCCAGGCAAGAACACTGGAGTGGGTTGCCATTTCCTTTTCCAATGCATGACAGTAAAAAGTGAAAGTAAAGTTGCTCAGTCATGTCTGACTATTCGCAACCACATGGACTGAAGCCTACCAGGCTCCTCCGTCCATGAGATTTTCCAGGCAAGAGTACTGGAGTGGGATGTCATTGCCTTCTCTGATACAGCCTTGAAGTACTCCTTTTATGCTGATCATGAAGCGACAGTTAGAATTGGACATGGAACAACAGACTGGTTTCAAATAGGAAAACGAATGCAGCCTTGACAAACTCCTTTTCCTATTTGGAACCAGTCTGTTGTTCCATGTCCAGTTCTAACTGTTGTTTCATGACCTGCATGTAGATTTCTCAAGCAGCAGGTCAAGTGGTCTGGTATTCGCATCTCTTTCAGTAGTAGTGAAACCAAATGGGGTCATGTGGAGCTTTCAGGCACAGATGGCTTTCTGTCACCCATTTCTTGTAAGAAGTCCCCAACCTCCAGAAGTAACTCAGTCTCCTCCCTGAGTTCCAAAGAGGGATTTGAACAGTTGCTAATCAAGGGAGGAACAGAAAAGAAATCACTTGAGGAAAGATTAGATGGACAAGAAATCTTATCAAGATTAGGAGACAATCTTTAGGGATGATATTTAGGGAGCACAAGTCTTGCTTACACCTTGGTCTTGTCAAAGACCCTACCTTTGAAACACAGTTTTAAAACCCCACATCAAGTTTTCTGAGGTTGAGACACAAAGTTTTTTAAAGCAGAAGCCCAGTGTGTCTCCCTTTGCCTGGCAAAGTTATCCTTTATTACTTCATCAAAACTCTGTCTCCCGGATTTAATTTGGCACTGATATACAGAGAATCTGATCTTTCAGTAACAGTGGGGTCACTCAAACTTGAATCCTGAAAGGCCTGAGCTGTTGTGGGGGGCACTCCACAGAAAGAGAGAGGCAGTGGAACTTCCTTCAGCAAAGCTGAGAGGTCCCAAGGAAAGGTGAGTCTGCTGTCCGTCACCCAGCCCCTCGGCAAGTGAGAGACAATCAGACGCGACAGGGGTTCTGTCTGAGCAGTTCTGCTTTATTGTTACAGGCTCCCAGCTTATATTGACAAACAGGGGGGTTTTAGGAGGGACTTTCCATAGTTGCACCAATCACGTTAAAGGTCAAATCATGCACCTTCATTATAACAGGAGTCTATGGTGATCATTCACTGTTTACAAGCACGGAAATCAAGAGAGCCAATCAAACACTTTGACAAACAACATGGATCACGCCCCCCATCTCTTCCGCCAGGCGCCATCTTAAGTTTCCGAACACAAAGCTAGCCCCTTTCTTTTTAAGGTTTCCCATGTAAGGCCCCACAAGCTGTTACTCATCTTGCTAAATCAGGTTATAGTTTTCAAATGACTTTAATAACAGGTGATAGTAGCACATAAAGACAACCTAAGGCATCTCCAATATCCAGACAACCTCCTTCACCTCTATTGTGTAGAGTTAGCTCAGTTTCCTCTTGATAATCAAGACCATTCACCCCAGTCAGTACAATAATTATTTGTTTTCCTATAAATTTAAAAGAACTAAACTTATGACCAACTTAGATAGCATATTGAAAAGCAGAGACATTACTTTGTCAACAAAGGTCCATCTAGTCAAGGTTTTCCCAGTGGTCATGTGTTGGACCAGTGGTTATGTGAGAGTTGGACTGTGAAGAAAGCTGAGCACCGAAGAACTGATACTTTTGAACTGTGGTGTTGGAGAAGACTCTTGAGAGTCCCTTCGACTGCAAGGAGATCCAACCAATCCATTCTGAAGGAATTCAGCCCTGGGATTTCTTTGGAGGGAATGATGCTAAAGCTGAAACTCTAGTACTTTGGCTGCTTCATGCGAAGAGTTGACTCGTTGGAAAAGACTCTGATGCTGGGAGGGATTGGAGGCAGAGGATGAGATGGCTGGATGGCATCACTGACTTGATGTGCGTGAGTCTGAGTGAGCTCCGGGAGTTGGTGATGAACAGGGAGGCCTGGTGTGCTGCGATTCATGGGGTCACAAAGAGTCAGACACGACTGAGTGACTGAACTGCCTGAACTGACTGACTGACTAGCTCAAAGTAGGCAGATGACAATCATAAAATATTCTTCGCTGTACTTTCTGGTTGAAGCTTTCCTCCTTCTGGAAGTAAAGAACTTTAGATCAGCAAAACATAGATTCTGGGAACAGGATACAGAATTTTGCTGATAAATGACAAGGGAGAAGAGTACATAATGCTTCTACAATTTCCTTCTTTAATTCCTGTGCTGGTAAATCCTAGTGTTGGGGAAAATAACACCTTGTATTGGAAGTTGATTTATAGCATAATCTCCTAGAGAACATTGTCCAGCAATACAAGGCATTGCCAACTAGTCATGACTGTAATTGAGTGTTTAAAAGGCCATTCCACCATTTTCTCAACCCATATGTTTCAATTTGTGGGGGATACAGTAAGACCAGTGGGCCTATTGCCCACTGGTCAGGATCATGGTCCTATTGCCTTTCTTCATTTGCTATGAAGTTAGTTATTCAAACAAAAGTGTCCAAAGTACAGTACTTGGGTGCAATCTCAAAAATGACAAAATGATGTCTGTTCATTTCCACGACAAACCATTCAATATCACAGTAATTCAAGCCTATGCCCTAACTACTAATGCTGAAGAAGCTGAAGGTGAACGGTTCTATGACGACATATAAGAACTTCTAGAATTAACACCAGAAAAAGATATTTTCATGATAGGAGACTGGAATGCAAAGTAGGAAGTCAAGGGATGCCTGAAGTAATAGGCAAGTATGGTATTGGAGCACATGGTGAAGCAGGGCAAACAGTGTTTTCTGAAGATAACACACTGGTCATAGCAAACCTCTTCTTGCAACAACACAAGAGATGACTCTACAATTGGACAAGGCAATGGCACCCCACTCCAGTACTCTTGCCTGGAAAATCCCATGGATGGAGGAGCCTGGTGGGCTGCAGTCCATGGGGTCGTGAAGTCAGACACAACTGAGCGACTTCATTTTCACTTTTCACTTTCATGCATTGGAGAAGAAAATGACAACCCACTCCAGTATTCTTGCCTGGAGAATCCCAGGGAAGGGGGAGCTTGGTAGGCTGCCATCTGTGGGGTGTCATAGAGTTGGACACGACTGAAGCGGCTTAGCAGAAGCAGCAGCAGATGGTCAATACTAAAATCATATTAATTATACTCTTTGCAGCTGAAGATAGATAAGCTCTATACAATCAGCAAAATCAAGAATGAGAGCTGACTGGCTCAGATCATGAACTCCTTATTGCAAAGTTCAGACTTTAGAACTGAAGAAGGTAGGGAAAATCAATAGGCCATTCAGGTATGAACTAAATCAAATTCTTTACAATTATGCAGTGGAATGGACAAGTAGATTCAAGGAATTTGATCTGATAGAGTGTCTGAATAACTATGGATGGAAGTTTGTGATATTGTACAGCAGGCAGTGATCAAGACCATCCCCAAGAAAAATAAATGCAAAAAAGGCAAGATGGTTCCCTGAGGAGGCCTTACAAATACTTGAGAAAAGAAGAGATGTGAAAGACAAAGTCAAAAAGGAGATACACCCATGTGAATGCAGAGTTCCAAAGAATAACAAGGAGATACAAGAAAGATTAAATCAGTGATCAATGAAAATAAATGGAGGGGGGAAAAATGGGAAAAACTAGAGAATTCTTCAAGAAAATTAGAGATACGAAGGGAATATTCATGCAAAGGTGAACACAATAAAGGACAGAAATGGTATGGACCTAACAGAAGGAGAAGATATTAAGAAGAGATGGCAAGAATACACAGAAGAACTATTTTAATGACTCAGATAACCATGATGGTGTGATCACTCACCTAGAACCAGACATCCTAAAATATGAAGTCAATAAGCCTTAGGAAACATCACTACGAACAAAGTTAGTGGAGGTGGTGAAATTGCAGCTGAGCTATTTCAAATCCTAAAAGACGATGCTGTGAAAGTGCTGCACTAATATGCCAGAAAATTTAGAAAACTCAGCAGTGGCCACAAGAATGGATAGGTCAGTTTTCATCCCAATCCAAAAGAAAGACAATGCCAAATAACGTTCAAACTACTGCACAATTGCACTCATCTCTCACACTAGCAAAGTAATGTGTAAAATTCAGTTGAGGCTTCAACAGTATAGCTTTAACAGTACATGAACAGAGAACTTCCAGATGCTCAAGCAAGAAAATGCAGAGAAACTAGAGATCAAATTACCCACATCTGTTGGATCACAGAAAAAGGAAGAAAGTTCCAAAACTCTGGATATCTACTTCTGCTTTATTGACTACGCCAAAGGCTTTCAGTGTGTGACAAACAAAAAAAAAAAAGGTGGACAGTTCTTTTTTTATTATTTTTTAATTGAAGGATAATTGCTTTATAGAATTTTATTGTTCTCTGTCAAACCTCAACATGAATCAGCCATAGGTATACATATATCCCCTCCCTCTTGAACCTCTCTCCCATCTCCTTCCCCATCCTACCCCTCTAGGTTGATACAGAGCCCCTGTTTGAGTTTCCTGAGCCATACAGCAAATTCCCATTGGCTATCTATTTTACATATGGTAATGTAAGCTTCCGTGTTGCTCTTTCCATAAATCTCATCCTCTCCTCCCCTCTCTGCACATCCATAAGTCTTCTCTATGTCTGCTTCTCCATTGCTGCCCTGTAAATAAATTGACACCACTGAAGCGACTTAGCAGCAGCAGCAGCAGCAGCAGGTTCATCCACTTCATTATAACTGACACAAACACGTTCCTTTTTATGGCTGAGTAATATTCCATTGTGTATACTTACCACAGCTTATTTATCCATTCATCTAGGTTGCTTCCATGTTCAAACAGGCACTTTTGAAGTTTGCGAGTCTCTTTAATGACTTAGACTGCAGCATGCTCTTTGGGAGCTTGCCTGGCTCCAGGAGGTGCTCAGAGAAAAAGATGGGAATACCAGAGCACTTTACCTACCTCCTGAGAAATCTGTAGGCAGGTCAAGAAGCAACAGTTACAACCAAACATGGAACAAAGGACTGGTTCCAACTTAGGAAAAGAGTACATCAAGGCTGTACGTTGTCACCTTGCCTTTGTAACTTATATGCAGAGTACATCATGTGACATGCCAGGGTGGATGAACCACAAGCTGGAATCAATATTGCTAGGAGAAATACCAATAGCTTCAGATATGCAGATGACACCACCCTTATGGTAGAAACTGAAGAGACGAAAGAGCCTCTTGATTAAAGTGAAAAAGCTGGCTTAAAACTCAACATTCAATAAACTGAGATCATCAGATCTGGTCCCAGAACTTCATAGCAGATAGAAGGGAAAGAATGGAAATAGTGACAGACTCTATTTTGTGGGGCTTCAAAATCATTGCAGATGGTGACAGAAGCTAAGAACTTAAAAGACTCTTGCTCACTGAAAGAGAAGCTATGACCAACCTAGACAGCGTATTAGAAAGCAAAGGCATTACTATACTGACAAAGGGCTGTCTAGTCAAAGCTATGTTTTTTCTAGTAGTCATGTATTGATGTGATAGTTCACTATAAAGAAAGATGCTGCTGCTAAGTCGCTTTAGTCATGTCCGACTCTGTGCGATCCCATAGATGGCAGCCCACCAGGCTCCCCCATCCCTGGGATTCTCCAGGCAAGAACACTGGAGTGGGTTGCCATTTTCTTCTCCAAAAGAAAGATAAGCACCAAATAATTGAAGAAAGATGAGCACCAAATAATAGATGCTTTTTAACTGTGGTGTTGGAGAAGACAATTGAGTGTCTCTTGGACTCCAAAGAGACCAAACCAGTTAATCCTAAAAGAAATCAGTCCTAAATATTAATTGGAAGGACTGATGCTGAACCTGAAGCTCCAATACTTCAACCAAGTAATGAAAAGAACTGATTCATTGGAAATGATTGAAGGCAGGAGGAGAAGGGGATGACAGAGAATGAGATGGTTTAATGGCATAACTGACTTGATGGACATCAGTTTGAGCAAGCTCCAGGAGTTTGTGATGGACAGGGAAGCCTGGTGTGCTGCAGTCCATGGGGTTGTAAAGAGGCAGACACAACTGAATGACTGAACTGAACTGGGTTTCTCAATAAGAAGCAATGATATGTGGAATACCATGATGGTTGAGAAGGAATTATGTAAAGCCATACATAGTGAATTTGGTCAAAGGGAAGGCAAATTTATATCAAGAGTAAGAATCTTTTGAGCCAAAAACAAAATACTCAACCTTTTATTATGGAAGTGGTACAATAAATGCAAACTACCACCAAATGGCTGACTGATCATCCCAAGCTAATGGTGAAGAACCCGCTTGTCAAAGAAGGAGCAGCAGGAGATGTAAGTTCAATACCTGTGTTGGGAAGAATCCCTGGAGCAGGGCATGACAACATATTCCATATTCTTGCCTAGACAATACAAGGGATAGAGGGACCTGGTTAGCTATGGTCCATGAGGTCTCAAAGAGTCAAACACGACTAAAGTGATTTAGCATGCATGTGCTTTTTGGTTTTGACTGCTGGTAGATGGAACAAACAGTGGTGGCTTTAGCCAGGTCTTCCTTGGTGAGTAAAAGTCCATGTGCTACTGGGGCCATTTTGTTTATGAACACTTTGGACAATGACAGGAGTGAATGAAGAAAGAAACTGACCATATGCACAGAATAAGCCATCCTACTCAGTTCAGTTCTGTTGCTCAGTCATGCCCAACTCTTTGCGATCCCATGGACTGCAGCACACCAGGACACCCTGTCCATCACCAACATCCTGAGTTTACTCAAACTCATGTCTATTGATCGCAGGTGACATCCAACCATCTCATCCTCTGTTGTCCCCTTCTCCTCCTGCCTTCAATCTTTCCCAGCATAAGAGTCTTTTCAAATGAGTCAGTTCTTTGCATCAGGTGGCCAGAGTTTCAGCTTCAGCATCAGTCCTTCAAATGAATATTCAGGACTGATTTCATTTAGGATGGACTAGTTGGATCTCTTTGCAGTCCAAGGGACTCTCAAGAATTTTCTCCAGCATCATTGTTCAAAAGCATCAATTATTTAGCACTCAGTTTTCTTCATAGTCCAGCTCTCACATCCATATATGATTAGTGGAAAAATCATAGCCTTGACTAGTTGGACCTTTGTTGGCAAAGTAATGTCTCTGCTTTTTAATATGCTATCTAGGTTGGTCATAACTTTCCTTCCAAAGAGTAAGCATCTTTTAATTTCATGGCTGCAATCACCATCTGTAGTGATTTTGGAGCCCCCCAAAATAAAGTCTGTCACTGTTTCCCCATCTGTTTGCCAAGAAATGATGGGACAGGTTGCCATGATCTTAGTTTTCTGAATGTTGAGCTTTAAGCCAAATTTTTCACTCTCCTCTTTCACTTTCATCAAGAGGCTCTTTATTCCTTCTTCACTTTCTGCCATTAGGGTGGTGCCATCTGCATATCTGAGGTTATTGATATTTCTCCTGGTAATCTTGATTCCAGCTTGTGCTTCATCCCATCCAGCATTTCTCATGATGTAGTCTGCATAAAAGTTAAATAAGCAGGGTGACAATATACAGCCTTGATGTATTCCTTTTACTATTTGGAGCCAGTCTGGTGTTCCATGTCTAGTTCTAGCTGGATATAGATTTATATGCTGACATTTTGCAGTTATGACCTGCATATAGATTTCTCAAGAGGTAGGTTAGGTGGTCTAGTATTCCCATCTGTTTCACAGTTTTCCACAGTTTATTGTGATCCATACAGTCAAACGATTTGACATAGTCAATAAAGCAGAAATATATTTTTTTTCTGGAAACATCTGCTTTTTCAATGATCCAGCAGATGCTGGCAACTTGATTTCTGATTCTTCTGTTTTCTTTTTTTGTTTGTTTGTTTGTTTGTTTTCTAAAACCAGCTTGAACATCTGGAAGTTTATGGTTCATGTATTGCTGAAGACTGACTTGAAGAATTTTGAACATTACTTTACCAATGTATGAGATGAGTGCAACTGTGTGGTAGTTTAAGCATTCTTTGGCATTGCCTTTCTTAGGGATTGGAATGAAAACTGATCTTGCCCAGTCCTGTGGCCACTGCTGTGTTTTCCAAATTTGCTGACATATTGATTACAACAGTTTCACAACACTATCTTTTAGGATTTGAAATAGCTCGGCTGAAATTCCATCACCTCCACTAACTTCTTTCATAGTGATGCTTCCTTAGGCCTATTTGACTTCATATTCCAGAATGTCTGGGTCTAGGTGAGTGGTTAAATAATCATGATTATCTGGGTCGTGAAGAACTTTTTTGTATAGTTCTTCTGTATATTCTTGTCACCTCTTCTTAATAATTTTCTGCTTCTTTTAGTCCATACCATTTCTGTCTTTTATTGAGCCCATCTTTGCATGAAGTATTCCCTTGTTATCTCTAATTTTCTTGAAGAGATCTCTAGTCTTTCCTATTCTGCTGTTTCCTCTATTTCTTTGCACTGATAACTGAGGAAGTGATCACTGATCATTTTCTTATTTCACCCATCTACAGAAAATTGGATTAAAGATTTACTGAGCATGGACCCACCCATCAGAACAATACCCAGTTTCCCCTTTAGTCAGTCTCTCCCATCAGGAAGCTTCCATAAGCCTCTTCTCCTTCTCCATCAGAGGGAAAACGGATTGAAAACCACAATCAGAAAACTAACCAGTCTAATCACATGGACCACAGCCTTATTCAACTCAGTGAAACTGTGAGCCATGCCATCCATGTAGGGCAACCCAAGACGGACAGATCATGGTGGAGAGTTCTGAAAAAACGTGGTCCAGTGGAGAAGGGAATGGCAAATCACTTCAGTATTATTACCTTGAGAGCCCCATGAACAGTATGAAAAGGAAAAAAGATAGGGCATGGAAAGATGAACTTCCTAGGTCAGTAGGTGTCCAGTATGCTACTGAAGCTCAGTGGAGAAATAACCCCAGAAAGAATGAAGAGATGGATCCAAAGCAAAAACAACACCCATCTGTGGAAATGACTGTTGATGGAAGCAAGTTTCAAAGCTATAAAGAGCAATATTGCATTGAAACCTGGAATGTTAGATCCATGAATCAAGGCAAATTCAAAGTGGTCAAACAGGAGATGGTAAGAGTGAATGTCAACAGTTTAGGAATCAGCAAATTAAAATGGACTGGAATGGGTGAGTTTAATTCAGAAGACCATTATATCTACTACTGTGGGTCAGAATCCCTCAGAATAAATGGAGTAGCAATCATAGCCAACAAAAGAGTCCAAAATGTAGTAATTGGATGCAATCTCAAAAACGAGAGAATGATCTCTCTTCGTTTCCAAAGCAAACCATTCAATATCATGGTCATCCAAGTCTATGTCCTGACCAGTAATGCTGAAGAAGCTGAAATTAAATGGTTCTATGAAGACCAACAAGATCTTTTAAAACTGACACCCCCCAAAAGTTTTCCTTTTCATTATATGTGACTGGAATGCAAAAGTAGGAAGTCAAGAAATACATGGAGTATCAGGCAAATTTGGCTTTGGAGTACCAAATGAAGCAGACAAAGGCTAATAGAGTTTTGCCAAGAGAATGCACTCGTCATAGCAATGCCCTCTTCAAAGAACACAAGAGAAGACTCTACACATGGACATCACCAGATAGATACTTAAGACCAAAATCAGATTGATTACAGTCTTTGGAGCCAAAAATGGAAAAGCTCTATACATTCAGCAAAACAAGACTGAGAGCTGAATGTGGCTCATATCATGAACTCCTTATTGCGAAATTAAGGCTGAAATTGAAGAAAGTAGGGGAAACCACTAGACAACCCAGATATGATGTAAAGCAAATCCCTTATGATTACACAGTGGAAGTGAGAAATAAATTTAAGGGGTTAGATCTGATAGACAGATTGCCTGATGAACTATGGACGGACATTGTACAGGAGACAAGGATCAAGACCATCCCCAAGAAAAAGAAACGCAAAAACACAAAATGGATCACTGAGGATTCCTTACAAAGAGCTTTGAAAAGAAGTGAAAAACAAAATAGGCAAGAAAGGATATACCCATTTGAATTCAGAATTCCAAAGCCATTCTACTAAGTTGATTATTAAATCCCCGTTTACTGAGGTCACNAATGGATCACTGAGGATTCCTTACAAAGAGCTTTGAAAAGAAGTGAAAAACAAAATAGGCAAGAAAGGATATACCCATTTGAATTCAGAATTCCAAAGCCATTTTACTAAGTTGATTATTAAATCCCCGTTTACTGAGGTCACACTTTAATATGTATTAATATGGCACACACTTAACTTCCTGATACTTTTTGGAACTAGAGTCTTTGCAAATGAAATGAAGTTAAGATGAGGTTGCATTGGATTAGAGTGGGCCCTGTAAGTGTTGTCCTTAAAAGAAGAGAAAATAGAAACAGAGAGAGACATGGGGAAAGAAAAACATGTCATAATGTAAGAGAAGATGAGAATTATCATGCATCTGCAAATAAAGAAATCACAAAAATTGCCTGCAACCACTAGTTTCTGGGAAGAAGAAAGGAAGAATCTTCCTCTGAAGCCTATAGAGAGAGCATGGCCCAATGGATACCTCAATTTTAGACTTATATCCACTAGAGTTATAAGGAAATAAAATTGTGGTATTTTAAATTACCTCAGTTCAGTTCAGTTCAGTTGCTCATTCATGTCCGACTCTTTGGGACCCCATGAATTACAGCACGAATGATGCTAAAGCTGAAACTCCAGTACTTTGGCCACCTCATGCGAAGAGTTGACTCATTGGAAAAGACTCTGATGCTGGGAGGGATTTGGGGGCAGGAGGAGAAGGGGACGACAGAGGATGAGATGGCCGGATGGCATCACTGACTTGATGGACGTGACTTTGAGTGAACTCCGAGAGTTGGTGATGGACAGGGAGGCCTGGCTTGCTGCGATTCATGGGATCGCAAAGAGTCGGACACGACTGAGCGACTAAACTGAACTGAACTGACGTCTCCCTGTCCATCACCAACTCCCGGAGTTCACTCAAAGTCACCTCCATCAAATCAGTGATACCATCCAGCCATCTCATTCTCAGTCGTCCCCGTCTCCTCCTG
>SJYV01051486.1:222261-252229 GCA_006410875.1 Neotragus pygmaeus | reverse complement strand
AGCAGCCCACCCGGCTCCCCAATCCCTGGGATTTTCCAGGCAAGAACATTGGAGTGGGTTGCCATTTCCTTCTCCAATGCATGAAAGTGAAAATTGAAAGTGAAGTCACTCAGTTATGTCCGACTCCTAGCGACCCAATGGACTGCAGCCTACCAGGCTCCTAGTGAGTTACTTTTTATTCATTTTTGAATTGCATGAGAAGTGCTTATATACACGCAAGTAACTATGTATATGTATTCATCTCTTTATTCTTGTAAGTACCTTTTTATATTTACTCATTTCTCTCTAACCAAATTCTAAAAGATGCTGTTGCTAATGTGCTGCACTCAGTATGCCAGCAAATGTGAAAAACTCACCAGTGGCCACAAGACTAAAAAAGGTCAGTTTTCATTCCAATCCCAAAGAAAAGCAATATAAGAAAGAAATAATAACAATTCAAACTAGTGCACAATTACATTCATTTCACATGCCAGCAAAGAAATACTCAACATTACCCAAGCTAAGCTTCAATGGTAGGTGAACCAGCAACTTCCAGATATGCGACCTGTATCTAGAAAAGGCTGAAGCACTAGAGATCAAATTGTCAACATCCATTGAATCAAGAGAATTTCAGAAAAACATCAACTTTTCCTTTATTGGCTATGCTAAAGCCTTTGACTGTGTGGATCACAACAAACTGTGGAAAATTCTTAAATAGATAGGAGTACCAGACCACCTTACCTGCCTTCTAAGAAATCTGTAGGCAGGTCAAGAAGCAACAATTCAAACTGGACATGGAGTAATGGACTGGATTCAAAATGGGAAAGGAGCACATCAAGACTGTATATCATCACCTTGCTTATTTAACTTATATGCAGACTACATCATGCTAAATGCTGGGCTGAATGAAGCACAAGCTGGAATCAAGATTGCTGGGAAAAATATCAATAACCTCAGATATGCAGACCATACCACCCTATGGTAGAAAGTAAACAGGAACAAAAGAGCCTCTTTATAAAACTGAAAGGAGAGTGAAAAAGCTGGCTTAAAACTCAACATTCAAAAAATTAAGATCATGGCATCTGGCCCCATCAGCTCATGGCAAATGCGGAAACAGTGACTGGAAACATACTTTATTTCTTATGGGCTGCAGATGGTGACTGAAGCAATGCAATTAAAAGAAGCTTGCTTCTTGGAAGAAAAGTAATGACAAACCTATATGATGATGAAAGTCGTTCAGTTGTGTCTGACTTTTTGCGACCCCATGGACTATACAGTCCATGGAATTCTCCAGGCCAGAATACTGGAGTGTGTAGCCTTTCCCTTCTCCAGGGGATCTTCTCCTGGGAGACCTGGGTTTGATCCCTGGATTGGGAAGATGCCGTGGAGAAGACATCATATTAGATGTCATAGACATCTAGACAGCATATTAAAAAGCAGAGACATTGCAGACAAATGTCTGTCTAGTCAAAGCTATGGTTTTTCTGTTGTCATGTATGGATGTGAGAATTGGGCTCTAAAGAAAGTGGGCCCCAAAGAAATGATGCTTTGGAACTGTGGTGCTCTTGAGAGTCCCTTGGACTGCAAGGAGATCCAACCAGTCAATCCTAAATGAAATCAATATTCATTCAATACTCATTGGAGGGACTGATCCTGAAGCTGAAGCTCCAATACTTTGAACATCTGATATGAAGAGCCAACTCACTAGAAAAAACTCTGATGCTGGGAAAGATTGAAGGCAGGAAGAGAAGGCAACAACAGAGGATGAGATGGTTGGATAGCATCACCAACTCAGTGGACATGGGTTTGAGCAATCCCCGGAGATGGTGAAGGACAGGGAAGCCTGGTTCTTGCAGTCCATGGGTTACAAAGAGTCTGGCATGACTGAGTGACTGAACAATGAACAAGAAATTCTCATCAAACAAACATATTGTAAATATTGTTTAACATTTTACACTTTTGTCTTATTCGTATTTAGATATTGGTATCTATGTCATCCTTATTAGTATTTAGGTATTTTCTCATCCTTGTTTTACACTTGCACAGCATCCTACTTTGTGGCTATACTAGGTGTTGATCAACACTTATTTATTTATTTTTTTCTGAGTGTTTTGTGAGCTGCTCTTAGCCAGCATTGCTACCGACCTAGCAATGTTTAGGTTAGTAGTGCTACCCAGAATATCTTTATATGTGTATAACTTGATATACATAGTTGTCTTATGAATAGTGTTCCAAAACCAAGATTTCCTAGATCATAGGAAAATGTACATATAATTTCACTATGTATCACTAAATATTCCTGTGAAAATATCTTAGTATTTCTTAAGTCAAAATATCCAGAGATTATATTACCAAACTTTAAAATTTTTGATACATATGAAGTTCTATTATAGTGAATTGTGAGTATACACGAGGGATATTGACTATTTTTCTCCAATCATAGTCACTTGCATTGATTCATCTGAGAACTAGTAATTTACAAATATCAAAGGTTTTTCAACTATGTTTCTGCTTTTCTCTTGACTATCCTTTATATATTCAGATATTAATGCTCTTCAATGATAAAATTAGTGAGTTTTCCACTTTTTGTTTCACTGCCCCGCCTTTGGTAGTGGTGGTTTAGTAGCTAAGTCGTGTCTGACCCTTGGGATCACATGGACTGTAGCCTGTCAGGCTCCTCTGTCCATGGGATTCTCCACGTAAGAATACTGGAGTGGGTTGCCATTTCCCTTTCCACCCCAGGAATTGAACCTGGGTCCTCTGCATTGAAAGTAAATTCTTTACTGACTAAGCTACAAGGTAAGTCTTTTTCGTTTTTTTTTTCCCTTAATTTGCAATTTATCTTTTCAGTTTTATAATGATCAAGTCAGTATGCTCAATACAGCAATAATAGACATTTTCATATAATAAAACATATAATAACAGGTCAAGTGTTGCTTAAGTGTGAAGTGAAAATTGTTCAGTCGTGTCCAACTCTTTGCAACACCAAGGACTATATAGTCCATGGAATTCTCAAGGCCAGAATACTGTAGTAAATAGCCTTTCCTTTCTCCAGGGGATTTTCCCAACCCAGGGATCACACCCAGATCTCCCACATTGTAAATGGATTCTTTACCAGGTGAGCCACAAAGGAAGTTATGCAATAGTAAAAGCAATTTTGAATCTCCAAAACATGTGTACTCAATTTAATAAAATTATTTCACATGGACATGTTTTTAAATGAATCGAGAAAATTAGTTGTTTATGAAATCAAATTTTAGAAATTGTGGATTCTAGGGATTTTTTTCTTTTCTTCTCTGCTTGCTTGTTTTTAATAGTAGGTCTTCTTAATAATCAAAGAATGAAAACAATGCACAACTTTGTATGCTTTATATTTCTGCTTTAACAAAGGACTACAAACTTAATGGCTCAAATCAAAACACATTGATAAACTTACATTTGTAGGATAGAAGTATAACAGAATTCTTACTGGATTGAACTTGAAGCGGAGGCTGTATTACATTCTTTCCTTGATATTCTAGATGGAAATTAATTTCTTTACCATTTTCACCTTCTAGATCTGTCCAATATTCTTGGGTTTTGGTCCACTTCTTCCATCTTCAAACCAGCAGTGTTGCATCTTTGACCAACCTTCCTCTTTGCTTGGAAGGATTTATAAAATTATTTTGGCTCATAGAAGAAACTATAAGCAAGGTGAAAAGACAGCATTCAGAATGGGAGAAAATAATAGCAAACGAGGCCACTGACAAAGAATTAATCTCAAAAATATACAAGCAACACATGCACCTCAATTCCAGAAAAANTGGAAACTTTTTATCATCCAGAGAAAAAGAAATGGTCATGCAGAAAAAGAAAATGTCTAAGTAGATTGAGCTTTTCTAATTTAAATAGAATATAATAAAAAAGGTATAATAATTTGTCTCTAAAAGAAAATAAAAATTAGAATTATATATCCTGCCATATTTTATTGAATTAATATATACATTTAAAGCTATATTTAACATCATTTTGCTATATAAAGTGCTACAATTAAACAAACAAAAAAGAAAAAACATAACTTTAAAATTACTACATCATATAAAGCCATATAAAATTCACTTTATTTTATTTTATTTTTAATTATGAACTCCTTTATTGGTGATAATCCTTTCTTTTTCAGCCTGAAGAAAAATGTATTACCAAAATCTGACATTGAACATCAAATTATGGGCAAAATGTGTCCGGCCGTCGCAGCCTGGAGGCGTCCGATCTTTGCTGATCTTGGAAAATACACTTTAAATTAAAATAAGTTTGTTAGAAAGTAAAAAAGAGAGTAAGAAATAAGAGTCTGATAGAATTTTCTTCTGTAGCAGATATATATGATTACAAATGAGATATGAATATAAGCAGCTCTATGCCCCTTTCCTGTTTGTTTCCATTCTCCTAAACATTCATTCTGCTAATGAGATCACTAGTTGGCATGTACCCTAACTCCTGCCTTATGCTCTCCTGAATGCTCAAAAATGCCTTGCCTAATCTGTGGATTCTTTTCCGATTAAAAGAAGTAGGAATTAAAAATTAAGTAAAGAATGACTAGCTCTTGGAAATATTCCCTGGAGAAGGAAATGGCAACCCACTCCAGTATTCTTGACTCTGAATTCCCGAGGGCAGAGGAATCTGAGTTGGACATGACTTAGTGGCCAAATAACAACTGCAACCACTACCACCACCAGTCATCTCAGAAATCTTGCAGGCAGACCATGTGTATGAGATAACAGGAAGAAAGATTATGAGGAATCAACCAGTCTGTACACAATGGAAATTGACCTAGACCTTGACATCCTGNGGCCAAATAACAACTGCAACCACTACCACCACCAGTCATCTCAGAAATCTTGCAGGCAGACCATGTGTATGAGATAACAGGAAGAAAGATTATGAGGAATCAACCAGTCTGTACACAATGGAAATTGACCTAGACCTTGACATCCTGCCTTGATGATTCACTGAATTTTTTTTCCCTTTTTCATTTTAAAAACTCTCATGGCCAAGCAGAATCTTTGGATTTGGTCTGAAACACAAGTCCACCTCCTCTCCTGGTTGGTGGCAACCTAAATAAAGCAACATTTATTTTCTACCAACATGTGCCTTTCTAGCATTTGCTTTCAAGTGGTATGCAGCCAAACCTGAGTTTGGTAACATGAATATCAGTTACAAATAGTGACCTGGATCTTCACTTAAGAGTTTTTTTTATAACAAATTTATTATGAATATATTTTAAGCATACAGAAGATAACATTATGGAAAAAGTTGGAAAGGTGAAAAATAGAAATATCAAAGAAAAAATAATATAGTAGAACAAAAATAATAATGATGAAATTAAAATTATAATCCTAATAAAATAGATGTTTAAATAATATAAATGAGTTGAATTTACCACTCATAATCTCATACAGTATTATATGACTTTCAAAATATGTTTTGTAAACAAATAAGTTTAAAGCAAAGAACAAACCAAAAATAAACTGTAATAGTTAAAATAACTTTAATGAAAATATGAGACATTTTGAACTAAAAACATTATTTGGGACTCAATATCAGCATCATATGTATATATGTAAATGTATATATATGATTTAAGGGAAAAAGAAAATATGTATGGTAAAATAAAGAATGAAAAAGACTATCTAACCATTATACATATGTATATAACTAAAAATATAGTGTCAAAACATAAAGGTAACAACTGAAAAAATTAAAAAAATATTGTAGGTTTCAGAATGAGGCTCCCCAAGATGTGCCACTTTGATGTGTGGAGTTTTCTGAGCTGAATAAAATCTAGGCCCAAAAGGCTCAGTAAGAGTTTTTTAACTTTCCCTCAACTATCTGAAAGAATTTAGATAGGAGGTCTGTCTAAGAGAGAGAGTTATTACCAGAAACAATTTTTATTTGAATGGCCTTATATGTATGACAGAACACACACTTGATTATGAAGCATCTGCTCTTCTTATTTTCCTTTAAATTACCCTTCTTCCCTTTAAAGCCCTAGGCTGCTATACCATTCTTCAACTCAGAATGGTATGGAAGCCTTAACTGCCTGAATTACCTTTGGGTGTCTTATTCTTATGGGACTCCTGTATGTACGTAATTAAAATTGCTTTTTTCCTCCCCCTGTCCTGCTAATCTGTCTCATCAATTGAATTAATAGGCAAGCCAAAAGAACCTAAGTTTTCCTTCCCTACAATACATACACCAACATTTATAGCAGAATATTTTGGTTTATCCAATTCAGAAACTAAGATCCACTGATGAAAAAGAAGTGGTGATATTAAAAACCTAAACAATGCATATACAGCCAATAGAGTATTGTAAAGTCAAATTTAAAAAATTAAAAAATAAAATAAAATAAGAAAAACTAAAAAAAAAAAAACAATGCATATACAAATTTTTAACTTAGTTAGATAACATTATAAATTAAAAAAATATATCTGACAGAGAAGACTTTTTTCATAAGCATTGTGGAGAAATATAACCAAAAGCAAAATCTCCTCCTAAACCAGAAATCCTCTTCACAAAAGAAGAAAGAAAGAAAAGACTCTCATTATTAAATAAGCATTAAAATAAAATATGATGCATGTCACAGGAAATTCTCAGAGTTTGCAAAGGCAGAAAGAAATCTTATCCTTTCATATAGCCAAGCACATACAACCCATCATAGACATGTTTCCCAATAGTGAGTGAGTGAAGTTGCTCAGTCGTGTTTGATTCTTTGCGACCCCATGGACTGTAGCCTAGAAGGTTCCTCCATCCATGGGATTTTCCAGATAAGAATACTGGAGTGGGTTGCCATTTCCTTCTCCAGGAGNTGAAGTTGCTCAGTCGTGTTTGATTCTTTGCGACCCCATGGACTGTAGCCTAGAAGGTTCCTCCATCCATGGGATTTTCCAGATAAGAATACTGGAGTGGGTTGCCATTTCCTTCTCCAGGAGATCTTTCCATGACCCAGGGATTGAACCCTGGCCTCCTGCATTGTAGGCAGATGCTTTATTGTCTGAGCCACCAGGGAAGCAACTGTTTCCCAGTAAGTAATAACTAATTCTCAAGTATGAAAACTTGACAGCACCATTTCTCACGTGTAGTTTATCCAAAATTCACCTGGTAACTTGGGTGACCACTTGTATTAGTTAATTGTCTCTATCCAGAGAAGAAACAAGCATCTCATTGAAAGGAGGCATTTTTACAATGCTCCTAGTCACCAACAGAAGAGAAGAATCTGGGTGCTCTGTCCCTGGATATTTACATTTCAATGAGATGCTTCTTGAGTTCCTGAAAAAAGCATCCCTGGGTCTGAAAGCTGATAAAAAAGCCTATCTAGTTTTCCAAACTATTTATACACATTTCCAGAACATCTTCTAAAATTGAACAGCATATCTTAAACATCAATATAGAATGATCAAATGAAGAGGCAGTCCTAACATGACAGAGGAATAGGATGGGGAGANGAAAGCTGATAAAAAAGCCTATCTAGTTTTCCAAACTATTTATACACATTTCCAGAACATCTTCTAAAATTGAACAGCATATCTTAAACATCAATATAGAATGATCAAATGAAGAGGCAGTCCTAACATGACAGAGGAATAGGATGGGGAGACCATACACGGATTCATGTTGATGTATGGCAAAACCAATACGATATTGTAAAATAAAAAAAAAATAAATAAATAATAAATAAAATATGACAAAAATTAAAAAGAAAGTACTTTGAATTACACGTTTTCTAAATAAGTGCTCTAACTAAAAAGGAGGGAAGGAGAGTAATTTCCCCTATTTTGCATGGGAAGAATAAAACTTGAAAATTTAATATACATACATTTTTCCTTATAGAATATAGATTATTTTTATACAAATAGAGGATATTGAATATATATAAGGGTATGAAAGTAATATCAAAAAATTTCAAATAATGTCTATCATTTGGTTCAGTTTAGTCAAGTTCAGTCACTCAGTCATGTCTGACTGTTTGTGATCCCATGGATTGCAGCACACCAGGACTCCCTGTCCATCACCAACTCCTGGAACTTCCTCAAGCACATATAAATCGAGTTGGTGATGCAATCAAACCATTTCATCCTCTGTCATCCTTTTATCCTCATGTCTTCAGTCACCATCTGCAGTAATTTGGAGCCCCCCAAAATAAAGACTTTCAGTGTTTTCATTGTTCCCACATCTATTTGCCATGACATAATAGGAGCAGATGTCATGATCTTAGTTTTCTGAATGTTAAATTTTAAGCAAACTTTTTCAGTCTCCTCTTTCACTTTCATCAAGAAGCACTTTAGTTATTCTGTTTTCTGCCATAAAGATGATATCACCTGCACATCTGAGGCTTTTGATATTTCTCCTAGCAGTCTTGATTCCCACTTGTGTTTCATCCAGCCTGGCACATCAAATGATATATTCTGCATATTCTGCATATAAGTTAAATAAGTGAGGTGACAGTATACAAACTTGACATACTCCTTTTCCTATTTAGAACCAGTGTGTTGTTCCATGTCCAGTTCTAACCATTGCTTCTTGACCTGCACACAGATTTCTCAGGAGGCAGGTTAAGGGGTCTGGCATTCAAATTTGTTTAAGAATTTTCCACAGTTTCTTGTGATCCTCACATTCAAAGACTTTGGCATAGTCAATAAAGCAGAAGTATATGTATTTCTGGAACTTTCTTGCTTTTACAATAATCTAGAGGGTGTTGGCAATTTGATCTCTTGTTCCTCTACCTTTTCTAAATTCAGTGTGAACATTTGAAAGTTCAAGGTTCACCTAATGTTGAAACCTGGCTTGTAGAATTTTGAGCATTACTTGGTTAGTATGTGAGATGACGGCAAATGTGCAACAATTTGAACATTCTTTGGCATTGCCTTTTTTTGGGATTGGAATGAAAACTGGCCTTTTCCAGTCCTGTGGCCACTGTTGAGTTTTTCAAATTTGCTGGTATATAGAGTGCAACACTTTAAAAGAATCATCTGTTAGGATTTGAAATAGCTCAACTGGAATTCCATCACCGCTACTAGCTTTGTTCATGGTGATGCTCCTTAAAGCCCGCTTGACTTCACATTCCAGGATGTCTGGCTTTAGGTGAGTGATCACCTGATTGTGGCTGTCTGGATCAGGAAGATCTTTTTTTGTACAGTTCTTCTGTGTATTCTTGCCACCTCTTCTTAATATCTTCTGCTTCTGTTAGGTCCATACCATTTCCATCCTTTACCATGCCCATCTTTGCCTGAAATCTCCCTTTGGTATCAGTAATTTTCTTGAAGAAATCTCTAGTCTTTCCCATTCTATTGTTTTCCTCCTTTTTTTTGGGGGGGGGCACTGGTTACTGAGGAAGACTTTATTTTCCCTCCTTGCTATTCTCTGAAACTCTGCATTCAAATGGATATATTTTTCCTTTATCTTTCACTTCTCTTCTTTCCTCAGCTATTTGTAAGTCTTCCTCAATCATTTTGCCTGTCTCCATTTCTTTTTCCTGGGGATGGTCTTGATCCCTGTCTCCTGTACAATGTCACGAACCTCTATCCATATTTATTCAAGCACTCTCTTTATCAGATCTAATCCCTTAAATCTATTTGCCACTTCCACCGTATAATCATAAGAGATTTAATTTAGGTCATACCTGAATGGTCTAGTGGTTTTACCTACTTTCTTCAATTTAAGTCTGAATCGACAATAAGGTATTCATGATCTGAGACACAATCAGCTCCCAGTCTTGCTTTTGCTGACTGTATAGAGCTTCTCCATCTTTGGCTGCAAATAATATAATCAATATGATTTCAGTTTGAACAATCTTTAGAGACTTCTCTTGTGTTGTTGGAAGTGGGTGTTTGCTATGAGCATTCTCTTGGAAAAACTTTGTTAGCCTTTGACCTGCTTCATTTTGTAGTCCAAGGCCAAATGTGCCTGTTATGTCAGGTATCTCTTGAATTTTCTCTTTTGCATTCCAGTTCCATATAATGCAAAGGACATCTTTTTTGGGTGTGAGTTCTAGAAGGTCTTTTAGGTCTTCACATAAACTGTTCAACCTCAGCTTCTTCTGCGTTACTGTTTGGGGCATAGACTTGGATTACTCTGGTATTGAATTATTTGCCTTGGAAATTAACAGATACCATGTTGTTGTCGAGGTTGCATCCAGACATTGTACTGTGGACTCTTTTGTTGACTGTGATGGATACTTCATTTCTCTAAGTGATTCTTGCCTAAAGTAGTAGACATGATGGTCATCTGAGTTTATCTGCCCATTCAAGTCTATTTTAGTTCACTGATTCCTAAAATGTTGATGTTTACCCTTGCCATCTCCTGTTTGACCACTTCCAGATAGGCTTGATTCATGGACATAACATTCCAGGTTTGTATGCAACATTATTCTTTATAGTATTGAACTTTACTTTCATTACCAGTCATATCCATTACTAGACATTGTTTTTGCTTTGACTTCATCTCTTCGTTCTTTCTGATTTTATTTCTCCACTCTTCTCCAACATTTGATTAAGCTATGTTATCTCAGAGTCAGTTCAGTTCCATTCAGTTGCTCAGTCTGACTCTTTGCACCGTCATGGACTTAGCCTGCAAGGCTTCTCAGTCAATGGAATTCTCCAGGTAAGATTACTGGGGTGGGTAAGCATTCTCTTCTTCAGGGGATCTTCTGCACCAAAGGGTTGAACTGGGGTCTCCAGCAGCTTCTGCATTGCAGGCAGATTTCCCAGCATTTTAGGATAAGTGTTCAATAAGTATCTTTAGTTTCCAGAATATTAGGCAGTTGCTCTGAATGCTTACATTAGGATAAGAAGTGGTCAAATATCAAAATCACCTGGGCAAAACAAATGCATATGCTTTAAAAAATTGGTAGACTGGAGTCTTAGCCAGGGAGATTATTTTCTGATCAAATTCAAACTATCAATAATAAAACTGATGCTAAGATTGGAATGGCACAAACTTTATTTAATTACCCAAAGCATGGAGAATTGGGAAGCTGGTTCAAAAATCAACTTCTCAATCCAGTTGGGATCAGTTCAGATCAGCTCATTTGCTCAGTCATGTCCTACTCTTTGTCAGCCCATGGACTGCAGCAGGCAGGGCCTCCCTGACCATCACCAACTCCCGGAGCTTTTTCCAACTCATAACCATCAAGTCAATGATGTCATCCAACCATCTCATCCTCTATTGTAACCGCCTCCTCTGCCTCCAATCTTCCCCAACATCAGGGTCTTTTCCAGTGAGGCAGTTCTTCACATCCGGTGGCCAAAGTATTGGAGTTTCTGCTTCAGCATCAGTCTTTCCTATTAATATTCAGAACTGATATCCTTTATGATTGACGGTTGGATCTCCTTGCACTCCAAGAGATCCTCAAGAGTCTTCTCCACCACAGTTCAAAACCATCAGTTCTTTGGAACTCAGCTTTCTTTATGGTCCAACTCTCTCATCTATACATGACCACTGGAAAAAAAACGTAGCTTTGACTAGATGGACCTTCACTGACAAAGTAATGTCTCTGCTTTTTAAAATGCTCTCTAAGTTGACCACAACTTTTCTTCCAAGGAGCAAGTGTCTTTAAATTTCATGGCTGCAGTCCTCATCTGCAGTGATTTTGCAGCCCAAGATAAGGAAATCTGTCACTGTTTCCCCATCTACTTGCCATTCAGTGATGGGACCATATGCCATGATCTTCGTTTTTTGAATGTTGAGTTTAAGCCAGCTTTTTCACTGTCCTCTTTCACATTTATCAAGAGGCTCTTCAGTCCCTCTTCACTTTCTGCCATGAGGGTAGTGTCATCTGTATATCTGAAGTTATTGGTATTTCTCTCTGCAATCTTAATTCCAGCTTGTGCTTCATTCAGCCTGGCATTTCACACAATATACACTGCATAGGGAGATGGTGGGATGATTTGGGAGAATGGCATTGAAACATGTATAATATCATATATGAAATGAGTCACCAGCCCATGTTCAATGCATGATACTTGATGCTTGGGGCTGGTGCACTGGGACGACCCAGAGCGATGGTAACGGGAAAGGAGGAGAGAGGGGGGTTCAGGATGGGGAACACGTGTATACCTGTGGTGGATACATGTTGATGTATGGCAAAACCAATACAATATTGTAAAGTAATTAACCTCCAATAAAAATAAATAAATTTATTTTAAAAAAGAAGTTAAATAAGCAAGAGGACAATATACAGTTTGATTTGGAACCTGTCTGTTGTTCCAAGCCTGGCTCTAACTGTTGCTTCTTGACCTGCATATAAATTTTTCAGAAGGCAGTTCAGGTGTTCTGGTATGCCTGTCTCTAAGAATTCTCCACAGTTTGTTTATCCACATAGTCAAAGGCTTTGACATAGTCAGTAAGCAGAAGAAGATATTTCTCTGGAACTCTTGGTTTTTTTGATGATCCAGAGGATATTGGCAATTTGATCTCTGGTTCCTCTGCCTTTTCTAAAACCAGCTTGAACATCTGGAATTTCACAGTTCACTTACCACTGAAGCCTCACTTGGAAAAATTTGAACATTACTTTACTAGCGTGTGAGATGAGTACAATTGTGTGGTAGTTTGAATATTCTTTGGCATTGTGTTTCTTTGGTATTGGAATAAAAACTGATCTTTTCTAGTCTGTGGCCACTGCTGCATTTTCCAAACTTGCTGTCATATTGAATGCAGTACAGTCACAGTACCATCTTTTAAGACTTGAAATAGCTCAATTGAAATTCCCTCTCCTTTGCTAACTTTATTTGTAGTGATGCTTCCTAAGGCACACTTGAGTTTGTATGCCAGGATGTCTGATTCTAGGTGCGTGATCACACCATCATGGCTATCTGTGTCATGAAAATTTTTTAGTATATTTCTTCTGTGTATTCTTGCCACCTCTTCTTAATATCTTCTGCTTCTGTTAGGTCCATACCATTTCTGTCCTTTATTGTTCCGATCTTTGCATGAAATGTTCCCTTGTTTTCAGTAATTTTATTGAAAAAAGACTAGTCTTTTTCATTCTATTGTTTTCCTCCGTTGTTGTTTTTTTTTTTTTTTTTTTTGCTTTGATCCTTGGAGAAGGCTTTCTTATCTCTCCTTGCTATTCTTTGTAACTATGCATTCAAATGGGTATACCTTTCCTTTTCTCCTTTGCCTTTCACTTATCTTCTTTTTTCAGCTTTTTATAAGGCCTCCTTAGACAACCATTTGGTTTTTGCATTTCTTTTTCTTGGATGTAGCCTTGATCACTGCCTCCTGTACAATGTCGTGAACCTCCATTCATAGTTCTTCAGGCACTTTACTATCAGATCTAATCCCTTGAATCTGTTTGCTACTTCCACTGTATAATGGTAAGAGGTTTGTTTTAGGTCACATATGAATGGTCTAGTATTTTTCCCTACTTTTTTCATTTGAAGTCTGAATTTTGCAATAAGTAGTTCATGATCTGAGCTACAGTCAAATCCCAGTGTTGTTTTTGTTGACTCTATAGAGCTTCCCTATCTTCGCTTGCAAAGAATATAATCAATCTGACTTTGGTATTGATCTTCTGGTGATGTCCATGTGTAGAGTCTTCTCTTATGCTGTTGGAACAGAATGTTTGCTATTACTAATGCATTCTCTTCAGAAAACTGTATTAGCGTTTGCCCTGCTTCATTTTGTAGTCCAAGGCCAAATTTGCCTGTTACACCAGGTATTTCTTAACTTTCTACTTTTGCATTCTAGTCCCCTATAATGAAAATGACATCATTTTTGGTGTTAGTTCTACAAGGTCTTGTAGGTCACCATAGAACCATTCAGCTTCAGCTTCTTCAGCGTTAGTGGTTGCAGCATGGATAACAGGAGGTTCAAGGTAAAAGGGAAGAAATTAGAATGAGTGGGAGAAATATTCATGACTTATCCCAGAATATGGGTGCAGTTTGGACCCATAATTGATTCACCACTCTTCTATAGTCCTTGTATGAACATTTTCAGTTGTTGTCATTGCAGTTGTCATTCTGTTGCTGGTCGCTGTGTCATTTAGCATACCAGTATAACAATAAGTGTATAATGAGGCTGAAGATCTACTGAAAGTCAACTCTTCCATTATCTTGAGCCTGGCTTGCTCTAATAAGTTATAGTTTTCTTCTCTTTTCAGTTTCCTCTTGGAACTTTGATAAGAGCAAATGATTTCACTCAAGAGAGAGGCAAGTTTATGATTCTGGGACAGCAAAGTTATATTTCCTCAAATGTCTCCCAGATGCATTATGGTGAATTATCTTAGCAATATGAACTCCATTTCGATTTTTTCTTTTACAAAGCTAAAAAATAAAGTAAAAATAAGAAAGGCTTAGAATTGACTAATAATAAACAAAAATTAAGACAGGTGTGACCCAGCTAAGGGAAAAATAAATGCCATTAACTTGAGATATTTTTATTAAAAATGGTTTTGAAAAATATTCAGAATTAAGCTAAAAGATAAAGCAATAGAGTAACACATAGAAAGAAAAAAAATGTTAATATCAAATATAAAAGACAGAATCAATAATCATAAGAAGAATAAACAGAAGCAAAAAATAATAAATGAGTTTTTGATATGAAGCAAAACAGTACTCTAACAACACTAATGATATTATCACATTATACCTTTTATATATTATATGGATATTACCAATGTAAACTGTAAAAGTACAGAAATAAAAATCTAATATTTATATGATGAAATGTAAAAATATATGGTTACAATGTTTTCAATCATTTCACTAATATTTTTGAAAATGTAGGTTAAAAGGCTAAATACCTAGAGACATGCAAACTATCAAAATCAGAATAAGAATAAATAGAGAAATTTAAAAATAACTTTAAAAACTAAATATAGTAAATGGCCTTTTAATAATAATAATAAGCTGACATTGTTTAACCAGGGAATAGTATCAAAAATTTGAGCGATATATTATTGCTGTCTTTAGCTGTTCCTGACTAGAAACCACTACCACCACCACAACAGAAAAAAACAAATGGCCCTTTGGCTTTTGGAGGCTAGATTAATTTCCATTTTACTCAATTAGANTAACCAGGGAATAGTATCAAAAATTTGAGCGATATATTATTGCTGTCTTTAGCTGTTCCTGACTAGAAACCACTACCACCACCACAACAGAAAAAAACAAATGGCCCTTTGGCTTTTGGAGGCTAGATTAATTTCCATTTTACTCAATTAGGTGTGTATATAACAAATGGGAGAATATATTAGTATTTAAGAGTGAGATGATCAGTTTCTAAATGACATACTGTGGTAATTAAACAGTACAATTTTTTAAAGAAATGTACTGATATTTTGAGGCAGAGACACAGCTTTTAGGAGGCATGAGGCACATGAAACTTTCAGGTCTTTTTTTAAGAATAAAAATACATTAGAAAAAAATTCATTTTCAGTGAGCCCAGAAATCAAAATAATCACAAATTTTAGAATGCTGAAAAATACCATACTTCATTTCTATTTACATTTTTACTTCCCTTAAGACATTTTCCATCATGTTTTACTTTAGCATGACAATTTAAAAATTCACAGATATTCTTTAAAAAATACATACACATCAAATGTGTTTTAAAATATCCCTATACTACATCTGCATGTGCATTTTCAATATTTGTAAAATAATATTACTTTCATAGCATGGATTTATTTATTAATGTATATGAGTAGACATTTCACCACTGAACAGTTTTATCTTTGGATGGTTTTTCTGTGTAAATAACAATTTCATATGGCACTTAATTTGGAAATGGTGACTGTCAGAACAAGTTGTGCTAGCTATACTAAACTGTTTCTGATACACTGAGATGTATAAATATGAGATTTCACATATAGGCANTTATCTTTGGATGGTTTTTCTGTGTAAATAACAATTTCATATGGCACTTAATTTGGAAATGGTGACTGTCAGAACAAGTTGTGCTAGCTATACTAAACTGTTTCTGATACACTGAGATGTATAAATATGAGATTTCACATATAGGCATATCATTTAGTATATTCCTTGTTTTCTCCAAATTAAAAAAAAAAAACAGTCTGTTTCCTATGATTCATATCATTAAATAAAATTTGGTGCAATGTATTACCAACTATGTTTCTGGCAAAAGAAAACTTTCATCTTAAATCATAATCAGTTAAACCATACACTCCTCCTAGGATTTTATACATCTAATAACTAGAGAAGAAAATCTGTTCATAATTTTCTGGCTCTGTACTTTTCCGATCATGCAGGGCTGGGTGACACAGGTTATAGGTATCTTTCATTACCTCCCACTAATTCCTGTCATGATGCCAGATGAGACTGCACAGTGGGAAGACACTTCTACAGGAAAATGACCAGCAAAATCTGAATGATACATCACAAAAATAACTAGGACCTGCTCAAAGCAACAATAGTGTGTCTGACTCCAGAAATAACCATGATCAACATAAATGTAACTATTAAATTCAAACTAAATATAATATCAACAAAACTGAGTAGCCATCAGTGAGAAGACCATGCATAGATATATAAAGGAAGTAAATTTGTCACCTCCAAATATGTCTTTGGCATTCAGATTTTTTTTTTTTTTTCAGGCTGAAAACTATCGAGGCCCAAAAGACACAGGAAAAAACTTTGATCATTTCCTTAAATGCCTAAAATATTTCAGATAGAGGACTTGCTCCCAGAATAGAGTTATCACCAGAGAAATTTGCAAAGAATCTAGACTAAATCTGATGGCAGCCTAGAAATCAGAGTCCAGTCTGTGTCCCAATATCTCTGTAAGGTCAAGTTAACATTCATTATCAAACATTTACTTTTCCATTTCCATGTGAATTTTTTTCCTCCCCTGGACTTTCTGGATTTCCCCATTGTCTCCTGCTTCTGCAATACAGGAGACACAGGAGATGCTGGTTTGATCCCTGGATTGGGAAGATCCATCCACTGGAGGAGGAAATGGCAACCCACTCCAATATTCTTGCCAGGGAAATCTAATGAATAGAGGTGATTGGCTACAGTTCAAAGGAACAAAAAGAATTGAACATGACTGAGCGGTTAAGCACACATTGCACCTGGGAGTCATAAACCACTATCCTCAGTTCTTTTGCCTTTATCTAAAATGGTATTTATAGAGGGTGTTTTGGCCATTTTTTCAAGTTATTTAGTTTTACTTGGTCTCTCCCATGTAACACATTCATAAAAGCTCAGTCACTTCAGTCGTGTCTGACTCTTGGGGCCCTATGTACTGTAGCCTGCCAGGCTCCTCTGTCCATGCGATTCTCCACTGAAGAATGCTGGAGTTGTCATGCCCCTCTCCAGGGAATCTTCCCAACCCAGTAATTAAACCCACATCTCCTATATTACAGGAAGATTCTCTATGAACAACACACTGAACCACCTGAAAGTCCTCTCCTATGTAATTAATTGTTTGATTTTCTCTTGTTAATCTGTCTAATGTCAATTTAAGTCTCAGACCAGTCAGAAAAACACAGAAGGGTAGAGAAAAAAATTTCCCTTTGCAGTACGATATTGTTCCTGTATTGGTTAGGAGCCATGTAAAATACGCAAACATAAACATAATTTTACATAAATAAATGTATTTTAAAAGGACACATTAGCAACATTGGTCTTATGAATACATTACAATAATTATCCATGTGAATAAGATAAATGGGAGTGGAAAATCAATCTTAAAATGAACCAATATAAAAATAAATCAGGAAGAGGATGAAAATGTTCAATGAGATGGGGCCAACTATTAGAACTCAGGTTCTGAGTTCCCAAAAAGAAAATCCATTAAAAAATAAAATATAAACAAGAAAAGATTATTTCAAAATATTAAAAGTGCTTTTGATATTGTCTCCCTACATACTTATTTTTTTCATGGAATAAAGCAATTCTTAGCTTTATTTCTGCCTTCTAAAATCATATTAAACAGCCACTGTGGAAAACAGTGTGGAGATTCCTTAAAAAATTNCAAAGCCAATAGAGTATTGTAAAGTCAAATTAAAAAAAAAAAAAAAGGAAAAAAAATCATTACCGGATCTTTTAAAAAAGATGAATGAAACTCACCAAACATATGGTAATCAAGTAATTGAAAATGGCTTTCAAATAATATTGACTTTTATCATGCATCCCATCAGAAAACTCACTTGAATTTAATTGATATCTTTATCTTAATAAGGAATGATGCTTAATATATCACACTGAGTAATATTTAAATTTAAATTATGAAATATTGTTTTTCTAGTTTTAGATTCTCCAAGAAATACAGAATATACATAGTTTTTTTATATTGCCTTTTATATGGCTATAAATTTTAAACATATCTTGAAAATAATAATAAAATGTATAACTTATATTTTTTTATGGACCCTAACTTACCAAAATTTATCTACTGACCCTTAAATTATTTGAAATGTAATCTGCAACATATAACAACATTTAAATGATGTTTAGATATGAGATATTCTTTCTGAAGATTAGAAAAAATAATGAAATGTAGATCAAAATATTTTCATCTGCTTGTTAGTTCAGTTCAGTCACTCAGTTGTCTGACTCTTTGTGACCCCATTGACTGCAGCACTCCAGGCTTCCCTGACCATCACCAACTCCCAGATCCTATTCAAACTCATGTCCATCACATTGGTGAAGCCATCCAACCATCTCATCCTCTGTTGTCCCCTGCTACCTCCGCCTTCAATCTTTCCAAGCATCCAGGGTCTTTTCAATTGAGTCGGTTCTTTTNACCATCACCAACTCCCAGATCCTATTCAAACTCATGTCCATCACATTGGTGAAGCCATCCAACCATCTCATCCTCTGTTGTCCCCTGCTACCTCCGCCTTCAATCTTTCCAAGCATCCAGGGTCTTTTCAATTGAGTCGGTTCTTTTCATCAGATGGCCAAAGTATTGGAGTTTCAGCTTTAGCATCAGTCCTTCCAATGAATATTCAGGACTGATTTCCTTTAGGATTGACTGGTTGGATCTCCTTACAGTTCAAAGTAGTCTCAAAAGTCTTCAACACCACAGTTCAAAAGCATCTATTGTTCAGTGCTTAAATCTCACATTCAAACATGACTACTGGAAAAACCATAGTCGGTTTGACTATGACTAGACAGACATTTGTTGGCAAAGTAATGTCTCTGCTTTTCAATACGCTGTCTATTTTGCTCATTGTTTTTGTCNAAAGCATCTATTGTTCAGTGCTTAAATCTCACACTCAAACATGACTACTGGAAAAACCATAGTCGGTTTGACTATGACTAGACAGACATTTGTTGGCAAAGTAATGTCTCTGCTTTTCAATACGCTGTCTATTTTGCTCATTGCTTTTGTCCCAAGAAGCAAGTGTCTTTTAATTTCATGGCTGCAGTCACCATCTGCAGTGATTTTGGAGCCCCCCCAAAATAAAGTCTGTCACTGTTTCCATTGTTTCCCCATCTATTTGCCATGAAGTGATGGGACCAGATGCCATGATCTTTGTTTGCTGAGTGTTGAATTATAAGCCAACTTTTTGACTCTCCTCTTTAACTTTGGTCAAGAGGCTCTAGATTTCTTAGTGTGGTGTCATATTTATATCTACAGTTATTAATACTTCTCCCGGCAATCGTGGTTCCAGCTTGTGCTTCATCCAGCCTGGCATTTCACATGATGTACTCTGATGTAAGTTAAATAAGCAGGGTGACAATATCCAGAATTAGGATACTCCTTTCCTGATTTTGGAGAAGGCAATGGCAACCCACTCCAGTACTCTTGCCTGGAAAAGCCCATGGACAGAGGAACTTGGTAGGCTGCAGTCCATGGGGTTGCGAAGAGTCAGACATGACTGAGCAACTACACTTTCACTTTTCACTTTCATGCATTGGAGAAGGAAATGGCAACCCACTCCAGTGTTCTTGCCTGCAGAGTCCCAGGGGTGGTGGAGCCTGGTGGACTGCCGTCTATGGGGTGACACAGAGTCGGACATGACTGAAGTGATTTAGCTTTTGGAACTGGTCTGGTTTTCCATGTCCAGTTCTAACTTTTGCTTCCTGACCTGCATACAGATTTCTCAGGAGGCAAGTCAGGTGGTCTTGTATTCCCATCTCTTTCAGAATTTTCCATAGTTTGTTGTGATAAACACAGTCAAAGGCTTTGGTGTAGTCAATAAAGCAAAAGTAAATGTTTTTTTTCTGGAAATCTCTTGCATTTTCAATGATCCAGAGGATGTTGGCAATTTGATTTCTAGTTCCTCTGCTTTTCTCAATCCAGCTTTAACATCTGGAGTATAAGGTTCACAGTTCACGTACTGTTAAAGCCTGGGTTAGAGAATTTTGAGCATTACTTTGCTAGCATGTGAGACGAGTGCAAATGTGCAGTGCTTTCGAGATTCTTTTGTATTGCCTTTCTTTGGTATTGGAATGAAAACTGACTTTTCCAGTCCTGTGACTACTGCTGAGTTTTCCAGATTGGCCGGAATATTGAGTGCAGCCCTTTCACAGCATCATCTTTTGGGATTTGAAATAGCTGAGCTGGAATTCTGTGACCTCCGCTAGCTTTGTTAGTAGTAGTGCTTCTTTAGGCCCACTTAACTTCACAATCCAGGATGTTTGACTCTAGATGAGGAACCATACCATCATCATTATCCTTTTTTTTTTTTTTTGGTATAGTTCTTCTGTGTTCTTGCCACCTCTTCTTAACCTCTTCTGCTTCTGTCAGGGCCCTTTTCTTTCTGTCCTTTATCATGCCTCTCCTCGCATTAAGTTTTCCCTTCAGTTCAATTCAGTTGCTCAGTCATGTCCAACTCTTTGTGACCCCATGAATTGCAGCACGCCAGCCTCCCTGTTCATCACCATCTCTTGGAGTTCATTCAGACTCATGTCCATCGAGTCTGTGATGCCATCCAGCTATCTCATCCTCGGTCATCCCCTTCTCCTCCTGCCCCCAATCCCTCCCAGAATCAGAGTCTTTTCCAATGAGTCAACTCTTCGCATGAGGTGGCCAAAGTACTGGAGTTTCAGCCTCAGCATCATTCCTTCCAAAGAAATCCCAGGGTTGATCTCNTCTCCTCCTGCCCCCAATCCCTCCCAGAATCAGAGTCTTTTCCAATGAGTCAACTCTTCGCATGAGGTGGCCAAAGTACTGGAGTTTCAGCCTCAGCATCATTCCTTCCAAAGAAATCCCAGGGTTGATCTCATTCATAATGGACTGGTTGGATCTCCTTGTAGTCCAAGGGACTCTCAAGAGTCTTCTCCAACACCACAGTTCAAAAGCATCAATTCTTAGGCACTCAGCCTTCTTCACAGTCCAACTCTCACATCCATACATGACCACAGGGAAAACCATAGCCTTGACTAGATGGACCTTAGTTGGCAAAGTAATGTCTCTGCTTTTGAATATACTATCTAGATTGGTCATAACTTTTCATGACCCAGATAATCATGATGATGTGATCACTAATCTAGACCCAGACATCTTGGAATGTGAAGTCAAGTGGACCTTAGAAACCATCACTACGAACAAAGCTAGTGGAAGTGATGGAATTCCAGTGGAGCTATTTCAAATCCTGAAAGATGATGCTGTGAAAGTGCTGCACTCAATATGTCAGCAAATTTGGAAAACTCAGCAGTGGCCACAGGACTGGAAAAGGTCAGTTTTCATTCTAATTCCAAAGTTTCCCCTTACTTCTCCAATTTTCTTGAGTAGATTTCTAGTCTTTCCCATTCTGTTGTTTTCTTCTATTTCTTTGAATTGTTCATTTAAGAAGACCTTCTTGGGGCTTCCCTGGTGGTTAAGTGGTAAGGAATCTGTCTGCTAATACAGTAGAGCATAACCGCCATTCCTGATCCATGAAGATTTCACATGCCACGGAGCAACTAAGCCTGGGCACCAGAACTATTGAGCCGGTGCTCTAAAACCCAAAAGTTTTAACTACATTGCCAATGTCCCACAGCTATTAAAGCCGTGTGCCCTAGAGCTCATGTGCTGCAACAAGAGAGCAACGAAGCCACTGCAATAAGAAGCCCATGCACTGCAACTTGAGAATAGCCCATACTCACTGCAATTAGAGAAAAGCCAATGAAGCAATGAAGATCCAACACTGGCAAAAATACATAAATTATTTTTATTTTTAATGAAAACCTTCTAATCTTTCCTTGCCTTTCTCTGGAACTCTGAATTAAGTTGGGTATGTTTTATGTTATGTTTTATGGTATGTTTAGTGTTTCGGTCGTGTCTGACTCTTTGCTACCCTTTGGAATGTCACCTGCCAGGATCATCTGTCCAAGGTATTTTTCAGGTAAGAATAGTGGAGTTGGTTGTCATTTCTTTCTCCAGGGTATGTAACTCAAAGCTGCATCTCCTGTATCTCCCACACTGAAGGTGGATTTGTTACCTGCTGAGCCACTGGAGAAGCCCAGTTGTGTTTGTCTTACTCTTTCTGCTTGCGTTTTGCTTCCCTTCTTTATTTGTCCTGTTTCATTTTGCACTCTAAGGCCAAACTTGCTGTTACTCAAGGTATGTCTTGACTTCCAATTTTTGCTTTCTAATCCCCTATGATGAAACAGACACTTTTTTACATTCATCTTTCTAGAAGCTGTTGTAGGTCTCCAAAGAATTGGTCAACTTAAGCTTCTTCAGTGTAAGTGCTTGGGGCATAGACTTGGATTCCTGTGATGTTGAATGGTTTGCCTTGGAAATAAACTGAAACCATTCTGTCACTTTTGAGGTTGCATCTAAGCACTACATTTTGCAGTCTTTTGTTGACTATGAGGCCTATTTTTTTTTNAGAAACTCGTCACCACCCGACCGTGGAACACGGCCCAGTACTCTGCAAAGGGTGACCGTGGCACACAGCCTGGACCTCGGAGGATGGCGACCACAGTACACAGCATGAATATCGGCAGAGAGCGATCCTGGTACAGAGCCTGGAATTCATCGCAAGCTGACTGCGGAACACAACCCGGACCTTGGCGCAGGGTGATCATGGCACACAGCCTGGACCTCGGCGGCGGGCAACCGTGGCACACAGTCCGGAACTCGGTGCAGGGCGACCGCAGCACACAGCCTNGTACAGAGCCTGGAATTCATCGCAAGCTGACTGCGGAACACAACCCGGACCTTGGCGCAGGGTGATCATGGCACACAGCCTGGACCTCGGCGGCGGGCAACCGTGGCACACAGTCCGGAACTCGGTGCAGGGCGACCGCAGCACACAGCCTGGATCTCAGTGGAGGGCGAGATCCAGGCTGTGTGCTGTAGATCTCGGTGTAGGGTGACCGTGGCACACAGGCTGACTTGGCTGCAGAGCGACTGCGGCACACAACCCATACCTCGGTGCAGGGTGACACTGACACATGCACGGACTTCAGCAAAGGGTGACTGCGGCACACAGCCAGGATATCGGTGCAGGGCGATGGTGGAACACAGCACGGACCTGAGCACAGGGCGACACTGGCACACTGCATGGACCTTGGCAGATGGCAACCGCATCACACAGCCAAGAACTTGGTGCAGCATGACCACAGTACACAGTCCGAAACTTAGTGCAATGCTACCATGGCACACAGCCCGGTCCACGGCACACAGGGACAGCAGCACACAGCACGAATCTCAGCGCAGGGTGACACTGGCACAGAGCACAGACCTCAGCAGAAGGTGACCGCATCACACAGCTATGACACTGGCGCAGAGCGACTGCGGTACACAACCCGGACATTGGCACAGGTCTACCGCGGCACACAGCCAGTACCTCAGTGAAGGGCCATGCAGCACACAGCCCAGAAATCTGTGCATGGTGACCACAGCACAGATCGCAGAACTCATCACTAGCCAACAGAGGAACACAGCAAGGACCTCGGAGCAGGGCAACCATGGCAAACAGGCCGGTCCTCATTGCAGGGTGAATACAGAACACAGCCCGGACCTCGGCGAAGGGCGATCTTGGCACACAGCCCGAAAATCAGTTAAGGGCGACCACGGAACACAGCCCGGAATTTGTGGCTAGCCAACCAGGGAACACAGCCCGGTCCTCGGCACACAGCGAACATGGCACAAAGGCCGGACCTCGGCGCAAGGTGACCGTGGAAGACAGGCCGGAACTCAGCCCAGGGTGACAGCGGGAACAGCATGGACGTCGGATCAGGGCAACTGTGGCACACAGTCCAAACCTCAGTGAAGAGCAACTGTGGCACACAGCCAGGATCTCGGTGCAGGGCAACAGTGGCACACAGCACGGACCTCGGCGCAGGGCGACACTGGCACACTGCACGGACCTCGGCCGATGGCGACTGCATCACACAGCCCAGACCTTGGTGCAGCGCGACCGCGGTACACAGCCTGGAACTTAGTGCAATGCTACCACGGCACACAGCCCGGTCCTTGGCGCATGGCGACAGCGGCACAGAGCACGGACCTTGGCGCAGGGCGACACTGGCACACAGCACGGACCTCAGCAGATGGCGACCGCATCACACAGCTATGACATTGGTGCAGTGCGACCATGTTACACAACCTGGACATTGGCGCAGGTCTACTGTGGCACACAGCCGGAACCTCAGTGAAGGGCTATGCAGCACACAGCCCAGAAATCTGTGCAGGGTGACCACGGCACAGAGCGCAGAACTCGTCGCTAGCCAACCGAGGAACACAGCACGGACCTCGGCGCAGGGCGACCATGGCAAACAGGCCGGTCCTCATTGCAGGGCAAATACGGCACACAGCCCGGACCTCGGTGAAGGGCGACCTTGGCACAAAGCCCGAAACTCAGTTAAGGGCGACCGCAGAACACAACCCGGAATTTGTCACTAGCCAACCACGGTACAAAGCCCAGACCTCGGCACACGGTGAACGTGGCACACAGGCTGGACCTCAGCGTAGTGTGACAGCGGCACACAGGCTGGACCTCAGCACAGGGCGACCGCGGAAGACAGGCCGGATATCGGCTCAGGGCAACCGCAGCACACAGCCCAGACCTCGGTGCAGGGCAAACACAGCACACAGCCTGGACCTCTGCAGAAGGCTACTGTGGCACACAGCCCAGACCTCGGAACAGAGCATCCGTGTAACACAGCCCAGAACTCGGCACACATTGACCGTGGCACAGAGCCCGGAACACGTCGCAAGCCGAGTGCGGCACAAAGCCCGGACCTCGGCGCAGCGCGACCATGGCACACAGCTAGGAATTTGGTGCAGGGCGACACTGGAACTCAGCTCATACCTAGGCGCAGGGTGACCGTGGCACACAACCCGGAATTCGGTGCAGGGCAACACTAGCACACAGCACGGACCTCGGCAAATGGCGACCGTATCAAACAGCCCGGAGTATGGCGCAGAGCGCCCGCAGCACAGAGCATGCAACTTTTTGCTAGCCGACTGCGGATCACATCCCGGACTTCGGCGCATGGTGACCACGGCACACAGCCCCAACATTAATGAAGGGCGACTGCGGCACACAGCACAGAACTCGTCGCCAAGCGACCACGGAACCCAGCCCTGCCCTGGTGCAGGGGGACCACGGCACACAGCCCGGACATCGGCACAGGGCTACCGTGGCACACAGCCCGAACCTCAGTGAAGGATGACTGCAGCACAAAGCCCAGAATTCTGTGCAGTGCACGATGGCAGAGAGCCCGGAACTCGACGATAGTCTAATGCGGAACACAGCCCAGAACTTCTCGCACGGTGACCAGGGCACACAGCCTGGACCTCGGCGAATGGCAACCGTGACACACAGCCCGGAATTCGGCACAGGGTGACCGCAGGACACAGGCCAGACCTCTGTGCAGGTCGACTGCGGCACACATCACAGACATCGAGCAGGGCGACCGCGGCACACATCCCGAACCTCAGCGAAGGGCGATCGCAGCACACATCATGGACCTCGACGCAGGGCGATCCTGGCACACAGCAAGGACCTCGACCAATGGTGACTGTGACACACACCCCGGACCTCTGCGCAGAGCGACCTAGACACAGAGCCAGGAACTCTTAGCTAGCCGACCACAGAACACAGCCAGGACTTCGGCACAAGGTGACTAGGGAACACAGCCTGGACCTCGGCACAGGGCGACTGCGGCACACACCCCAGACCTAGACACAGGGTGACCGTGGCACACAGCCCGGACTATGGCACAGGATGACCGTGACACACAGACCGGATTTGACGCAGGGCGACCAAGGCACACAGCCTGGACATTGAGCAGGGAGACTGTGGCACACAGCTCGTACCTCAGTGAAGGGCGACCACGGCACACAGCCCAAATCTCAGTGAAGGCCGACCACTTCACACAGCCCGGAACTCGTCAATAGCCGACCACGGAATGCTGCCCAGACTTTGGCGCACTGCAACCTCGGCACACAGGCCGGACATCCGCATAGGGCGACTGCGGCACACATCCCGGACATCGGCGCAAGGTGACGGCGGCACACATTCCGAACCTCAGTGAAGGGAGAGCAAGGCACACATCCTGGACCTCGATAAAAGGCGACCCTGGCAAACATGATGGACGTCGACAGATGGCGATTGCAGCACACACCCAGGACATCGTCGTAGTGTGACCATGGCACACAGCCTGCACCTCGTCACTAGCCAACTGCTGAACACAGGCCGGACCTCGGCCCAGGGCGACTGCGGCACACAGCCTGGCCCTGACCTGGGGCGACCGTGGCACACAGCCCAGACCTCGGTGCATGGTGACCGCAGCACACAGCCCAAACCACAGTGAACGGCGATGGTGGCACACAGCCCGGAAATCTGTGCAGGGCGACTGTGGCACAGAGCCCGGAACTCATCTCTAGACAACAGCGGAACACAGCCCAGACCTCAGCGCAGGGCAACCGAGGAACACAGGCCAGGCCTCAGCACAGGGTGACCGCGGCACACAGCCCAGACCTCAGCACAAGGCGACCGCAGCACATAGCCCGGATCTCAGTGCAGGGTGATTGCAAAACACAGCACGGACATCGGAGCAGGGTGACCATGGCACACAGCCCGGACTTCAGTGTGGTGAGACACTGGCACACATCACGGACCTCGGCGCAGCGCAACTGTGGAACACCCAGAACCTTGGCTCAGGGCGACACTGGCACACAGCACAGACCTCAGCTGATGGCAATTGCATTACACAGCCCAGACCTCGTCGCAGAGCGACAGTGGCACAGAGCCTGGAACTCGTCACTAGCCGACCACGGAACACAGCCGACATCTCGCTGCAGCACGACTGCGGCACACAGCCTGGAGCTCTGTGAACAGTGACCACGTCACACAACTCAGAATTCTGTGCAGGGCGACCGTGGCACAGAGCTGGGAACTCGTCGCTAGCCAACTGCGGAACACAATCCGAACCTCACGGAAGGGCGATTATGGCACACAGCCTGGAACTCATCGCCAGCCGACCATGGAACACAGCCCGGACCTCGGAGCAGGGTGAAGGTGGCACACATGCCGGACCTGAGCACAGGGTGACAGGAGCACACAGGCCGGACCTCAGCACAGTGCCACCGTGGCACACAGGACGGACTTCGTGGAAGGCTGACCGTGGAACACAGGCCAGATTTCGGCTCAGGCCGACCGGGGAAAGAGCCCGGACCTCGGCGCAGGGCGACCACGGCACACAGCCTGAACCTCAAAGAAAGGCGACTGTGGCACACAGCATGGAACTCGTCACTAGCCCTACCATGGAACACACCACTGACCTCGGGATATGGCGACCATGGCACACAGACTGGACATGGGCACAGGGAAAATGCGGCACACAGCCCAGACCTCAGCGCAAAGCACCGCGTCATACATCCTGGACCTCGGCACAAAGCTAACATGGAACACAGCCCGAAACTCGGCGCAGTGCGACCGTGAAACACAGCCCAATCCTCAAAGAAGGGCGACTGTAGCACACAGCCTGGACCTCGGCAAAAGGCTACCATGGCACACAGCCCGGAACTTGGTTCAAGCCTACCGTGGCACACAGACTGGAACTCGGCACAGGAGGACCGTGGCACAAAGCCCGAAATCAGTGAAGGGAGACCGTGGCACACAGACTGGAAATCTGTGCAGGGCAACCGGGGTACAGAGCTCGGAACTCGTCGCTAGCCGACTGTGGAACACAGCCCGGACCTAGACCCATGGCGACCAGGGCAAACAGGACGGAACTCGTCTCCAGCCGACGGCGGAGAACAGCCTGAACCTCGGCACATGGTGACCGCAACACACAGGCCGGTCCTCGGGCAGGGTGACCGCAGCACACAGCATGGACCTCGGCTCAGGGCGACCGCGGCACACAGCCCGAACCTCAGTGAAGGGCGACCGCAGCACACAGCCCAATAATCAGTGTAAGGCGACCATGGCACAGAGCTTGGAACTCATTGGTAGCCAACCGTGGAACACAGCCCGCACCTCCGCACTGGGTGACCACAGCACACAGGCCATACCATGGAGCAGGGCGACTGCGGCACACAACCCGGACCTGGACGCAGGGCCACGGTGGCACACAGCCTGAAATTCAGTGAAGGACGACTGTGGCCCACAGTTAGGAAATCGTCGCCAGCCAACCGCAGAACACAGCCCGGACCTAGGCGCAGGGCTACCGCGGCACACAGCCCAAACATCGGCACAGGGCTACCGTGGCAAACAGCCCGAAACTCTGTGAAGTGTGACCATAGCACACAACCCAGAAGTCTGTGCAGGGCGACCGCGGCACAGAGCCCAGAACTCATCGCTAGCCGATGGCGGAACACAGACCCGATCTCGGGGCAAGGTGACTACAGTAAACAGGCAGGACCTTGTGGCAGGGTGACCAAGGAACACAGCCCGGACCTCAGCGAAGGGCGGCTGAGGCACACAGCTCAAAACTCAGTGAAGGGCGACCAGGTCACACAGACTGGAAGTTGTTGCTTGCCGACTGCGGAACACATTCCGGAACTCGGAGAAGGGTGACCGTGGCACACAGGCCGGACCTCGGTGCAGGGTGACTGCGGCACACAGGGTGGACAGTGGTGCAGGACGACTGTGGCACACAGGCCGGACCTCGGCGCAGGGTGTCTGCAGAACACAGGCCGGATTTCGGCTCAGGGCGACCGCGACTCACAGCCTGGAACTGAGCGCAGGTTGACCACGGCACACAGCCCGGACCACTGGAGAAGAATACTGTGGCACACAGCCCGGACCTTGGCAAAGAGGAACCATGGCACAGAGCCCAGAAATCTGTGCAGGGCGACCACGGCACAGAGCCCAGAACTCATCACTAGCCGATGGCGGAACACAGCCCGGACTTCGGCACAGGGTGACTACGGCTATCAGGCCGGACCTTGTCACAGGGCGACCTAGGCACACAGCTCAGACCTCGGTGAAGGGCGACCAAGGCACACAGCCTGAAACTCAGTGAAGTGCGACCACATCACAAAGCCTGGAACTCGTTGCTAGCCAACCGCAGAACACAGTCCGGAACTCAGAGAAGGGTGACCGTGGCACACAGGCCGGACCTCAGCACAGGGTGACCGCGGCACACAGGCCTGACCTCGGTGCAGGGCATCTGCTGAACACAGGCCAGACATCAGCTCAGGGAAACCGTGGCACACAGCCTGGAACTCAGCGCAGGGTGACCGCGGCATAGAGCCCGGACCTCTGGAGTAGGCTACCGCGGCACACAGCCCGGACCTTGGCAAAGAGGTACCACGGCACAGACCCGGGAAAGGGTGGAAACCTGAGGGTGGAACACAGGCCAGACCTGGGGACAGGGCGAACGAATCACACAGCCTGGACCTGGGGAGATGGCGACCACGGCACACAACCCGGACCTCGGCGAAGGGCGACCATGGCACACAGCCCTAAACTCAGTGAAGGGCGATTGTGACACACAGCCCGGAACTTCTCGCTAGCCAACCACAGAATACTGTGTGTACATCAGCGCAGGGTGACCGTGGCACACAGGCCAGACCTCATCGCATGGCAACCACAGCACACAGCCTGGACCTCAGTGTAGAGTGACCATGGAACACAGTCCGAACCTCAGTGAAGGGC
>SJYV01051486.1:176223-216030 GCA_006410875.1 Neotragus pygmaeus | reverse complement strand
GACTTTGGCGCACTGCAACCTCGGCACACAGGCCGGACATCCGCATAGGGCGAATGCGGCACACATCCCGGACATCGGCGCAAGGTGACGGCGGCACACATTCCGAACCTCAGTGAAGGGCGAGCAAGGCACACATCCTGGACCTCGATAAAAGGCGACCCTGGCAAACATGATGGACGTCAACAGATGGCGATTGCAGCACACACACAGGACATCGTCGTAGAGTGACCACGGCACACAGCCTGCACCTCGTCACTAGCCAACTGCTGAACACAGGCCGGACCTCGGCCCAGGGCGACTGCGGCACACAGCCTGGCCCTGACCTGGGGTGACCGCGGCACACAGCCCAGACCACAGAGAAGGGCGATGGTGGCACACAGGCCGGAAATCTGTGCAGGACGACTGTGGCACAGAGCCCAGAACTCGTCTCTAGACAACAGCGGAACACAGCCTGGACCTCAGCGCAGGGCAACCGAGGAACACAGGTGAGGCCTCAGCACAGGGCGACCGCGGCACACAGACCGGACCTCAGCACAAGGCGACCGCAGCACATAGCCCAGATCTCAGTGCAGGGTGACTGCAAAACACAGCATGGACATCGGAGCAGGGTGACCACGGCACAAAGCCCGGACTTCGGTGTGGTGAGACACTGGAACACATCATGGACCTCGGCGCAGCGCAACTGTGGAACACCCCGGACCTCGACTCAGGGCGACATTGGCACACAGCACAGACCTAAGCTGATGGCAATCGCATTACAGAGCCCAGACCTCGTCGCAGAGTGACGGTGGCACAGAGCATGGAACTCGTCAGNATGGACCTCGGCGCAGCGCAACTGTGGAACACCCCGGACCTCGACTCAGGGCGACATTGGCACACAGCACAGACCTAAGCTGATGGCAATCGCATTACAGAGCCCAGACCTCGTCGCAGAGTGACGGTGGCACAGAGCATGGAACTCGTCAGTAGCCGACCACGGAACACAGCCCACATCTCGCTGCAGCACGACTGCGGCACACAGCCTGGAGCTCGGTGAAGAGTGACCACGTCACACAACTCAGAATTCTGTGCAGGGCGACCATGGCACAGAGCTCGGAACTCGTCGCTAGCCAACCGCGGAACACAATCCGAACCTCACGGAAGGGTGATTATGGCACACAGCCTGGGACTCATCGCCAGCCGACCGCGGAACACAGCCCGGACCTCGAGCAGGGTGGTGGCACACATGCTGGACCTGAGCACAGGGTGACAGGAGCACACAGGCCAGACCTCAGCACAGTGCCACCGTGGCACACAGGACGGACTTCGTGGAAGGCTGANCTGATCCATGAAGATTTCACATGCCACGGAGCAACTAAGCCTGGGCACCAGAACTATTGAGCCGGTGCTCTAAAACCCAAAAGTTTTAACTACATTGCCGATGTCCCACAGCTATTAAAGCCGTGTGCCCTAGAGCTCATGTGCTGCAACAAGAGAGCAACGAAGCCACTGCAATAAGAAGCCCATGCACTGCAACTTGAGAATAGCCCATACTCACTGCAATTAGAGAAAAGCCAATGAAGCAATGAAGATCCAACACTGGCAAAAATACATAAATTATTTTTATTTTTAATGAAAACCTTCTAATCTTTCCTTGCCTTTCTCTGGAACTCTGAATTAAGTTGGGTATGTTTTATGTTATGTTTTATAGTATGTTTAGTGTTTCGGTCGTGTCTGACTCTTTGCTACCCTTTGGAATGTCACCTGCCAGGATCATCTGTCCAAGGTATTTTTCAGGTAAGAATAGTGGAGTTGGTTGTCATTTCTTTCTCCAGGGTATGTAACTCAAAGCTGCATCTCCTGTATCTCCCACACTGAAGGTGGATTTGTTACCTGCTGAGCCACTGGAGAAGCCCAGTTGTGTTTGTCTTACTCTTTCTGCTTGCGTTTTGCTTCCCTTCTTTATTTGTCCTATTTCATTTTGCACTCTAAGGCCAAACTTGCTGTTACTCAAGGTATGTCTTGACTTCCAATTTTTGCTTTCTAATCCCCTATGATGAAACAGACACTTTTTTACATTCATCTTTCTAGAAGCTGTTGTAGGTCTCCAAAGAATTGGTCAACTTAAGCTTCTTCAGTGTAAGTGCTTGGGGCATAGACTTGGATTCCTGTGATGTTGAATGGTTTGCCTTGGAAATAAACTGAAACCATTCTGTCACTTTTGAGGTTGCATCTAAGCACTACATTTTGCAGTCTTTTGTTGACTATGAGGCCTATTTTTTTTTCTTATAAGATATTATTGCCAACAGTATTAGATATAATGGTCATTTACTATTTCTGCCCATTTTAGCTCACTGATTCCTAAGATGTCAATGTTCTATCTTGCCATCTCCTGTTTATCACATTCAATCTACCTTGATTCATGGATCTTAAAATTCCAGGTTTCTATGCAATATTTTTCTTTATAGCATCACTTTATTTTCACCACCAGGCACATCTACACCTGAGCATCATTTCTGCATTGGCTCAGCCACTTCATTCTTTCTGGATCTATTAGTAATTGCCATCCATTGTTCTTCAGTAACATTGTACACCTTCCAAACTTGAGGGTTCATCTTCCAGTGTCATCTTTTTTTGCCTTTTCTTAATGCCCATGGGGTTCTCCAAGCAAAAATCCTGCAGTGGATTTCCATTTTCTCCTCTAAAGGACCATGTTTTTTCAGAACTCTTCACTGTGAGCCATCTATCCTTGGTGGCCCTACATGGCATAGCTCAGAGCCTCATTGAGTTACACAAGCCCCTTTGCCATGAAAAGGTTGAGACCTATGAAGGAGATAAAAGGAGACAAGTTGTTGCAAATATTCCCTGGTTCTAGCCAGACTCAGAGGGGATGTGTTAAATTATTTCTTGCCGCTGTTCACAAATTGGTTGCTCAGGATGTTTCCTTTGAACTAAGCAAGACATTTTAGCTCATATTCAGACATGGGAGACAGGGTTCCAGATAAGTCATATAACTTTAAGTTTTATGGAACATCTCTTTAGTGATTAACTTAGCAAAAGCAATAGGATGTAAAGATTAAGGTAAAAGAAACATTCATTATACACTCAGATTTGTTTTTCCCTATTATGTAACTTCTCTTGGGGTTGTGACTGTATCTGATTCTCTATTCCCTTTCTCTGCCTGGTAAGTGCCCAATATTTATTGATTGATGCATATTCTATAGTGGGTACAATGAATTTAAAAACTAAATAATATATTTCTGTGGTTATGTACCCTGCTTTTCAAGTAATATAGTTATTCATTTCTCAAAAAGATATTATTTATCTATTTTCTTAAATATACACATATTTTTCAGTCACTCAGTTATGTCCATATATTTGCAACCCCATAGACTGCAACTCCCCAGCGTTCCCTTTCCTTCACCATCTCCTGGAGTGTGCTCAAACTCATGTCCATTGAGTCAGTGATACCATCCAAACATCTCATCCTCTGTTGTCCTCTTCTCCTCCTGCCTTCAATCTTTCCCAGAATCAGGGTCTTTTCTAATGAGTCAGGTCTTTGCTTCAGGTGGTCAAAGTATTGGAACTTCTGCCTTAGCATCAGTTCCTCCAATGAATATTCAGGATTGATTTCCTTTAGGATTGCCTGGTTTGATTTTCTTGCAGTCCAAGGGACTCAAGAGTCTTCTCCAACACCATAGTTCAAAGGCATCAATTATTCATTCAGCATTTTTTATGGTCCAACTCTTACATCCCTACATGACTACTGGAAAAACCATAACTTTCACTATATGGACATTTGTCAGCATTGTAATGTCACTGCTTTTCAATATGCTGTCTTGGTTTGTCATAGCTTTTCTTCTAAGGAGCTTCTTTTAATTTCATAGCTTCAGTCACCATCCGCAGTGATTTTGGAGCCCAAGAAAACGAAGTCTGTCACTGTTTCCATTTTTCCCCATCTATTTGCAATGAAGTGATGGGACCAGATGCCATCTGGTTAGTTTCTTAAATGTTGAGTTTTATGCCAGCTTTTTCACTCTCCTCTATCTCCTTCATTCCTTTTCGTTTTAAGCCATGAGTGTGATGTTGTATGCATTTCTGAGGTTATTGATATTTCTCCTGGTGATCTTTATTTCAGCTTGTGCTTCATCCAGCCTGGCATTTGTCATGATGCATTCTGTACATAAGCTAAATAAACAGGATAACAATGTACAGTATTGACATACTCCTTTCCCAATTTTGAACCAGTCCATGTTCCATGTCCAGTTATAAATGTTGCTTCTTGATCTGCATACAGGTTTCTCAGGAGGCAGGTAAGGTGGTCTGGTATTTTTATCTTTTTATGAATTTCCCAGTTTGTTGTGATCCACACAGTCCAAAAGTTTTAGCATAGTCAATGAAGCAGAAGTAGATGTGTTTCTGGAATTCTCTTGCTTTTGCTATGACCTAATGAATGTTGGCAATTTGCTCTTTGGCTCCTCTTCCTTTTCTAAATCCAGTTTGAACATCTGGAAGTTCTAGGTTCACATTCTGTTGAAGCCTAGCTTGAAGAATTTTAAGCATTACTTTGCTAGCAGGTGAAATGATTGCAAGTGTGCAACAGTTTGAACATTCTTTGGCATTGCCTTTCTTTGGGATTGGAATGAAAACTGACCTTTTCCAGTCCTGTGGCCACTACTGAGTTTTCCAAATTTTCTGGCATATATTAAGTGAAACACTTTAACAGCATCATCTTTTAGAATTTGAAATAGGTCAGCTGGAATTTCATCATTTCTACTAGATTTACTTGTAGTGATGCTTCCTAAAGCCACAGTTGACTTTGCACTCCTAGATGTCTGGCTCTAGGTGAGTGATCACACCATTGTGGTTATCTGGGTCATTAAGATCTTTTTGGTATAGTTCTTCTGTGTATTCTTGTCACATCTTCTTAATATCTTCTGCTTCTGTTAAGTCCACTAGTGAAAAATATTATCTTATTCATAAAATACTGTTTCTGAATATCATTCTGTGTCACTGCCCTAAGAGATTGATTATTCATCTGTTAATCTAATATTACTTTAGTTAACATTACCATAGAATACATTTTTTTTAACAAACTCATTTTCAGTTACTCACTGCATGACAAGACAGTAAGTCCAGTGAAAAGATAATGACTTATTTGAGAAAGTCAGCAAACCTAGAATATGGTTGAATAGTTCTTAAAAACTATCTTAACCTTTTGGTGCAGGTAAAGGACTTTTAAACGCAGTGTGAGTGTGGGGGCTGCAGGGTTCCTGAGTGGCTCTTGCAAGGTTCTTTGATTGTTTGACATCAAGGTGAAATTTGAGCCTCACCAATTTTCTCCTCTCCACAGGTTTGGTGTCTACATGCTTGTGGTCAGCAGTTTTCATCAGATGGGAATCTACTTCTTATTAAAAAAAAAACAAAAACAAAAACAAAAAAACTTAGGAATGTGTGTCAGAACTTTAGCTGTATGTTTCAGGAAACTGAGAGTTTCAGTGATTCTGATGTTTTGCTGCTGTGTAGTCTAAATTGTTACCCATCTCCCTGCCCAACAGCTAGACTTGGTTTGTACTTGGACTAGCCTTTTGAGACTCAGGGGAGCCTGCTGCTGCTGCTGCTAAGTCTCTTCACTCATGTCTAACTCTGTGTGACCCCATAGACAGCAGCCCATCAGGCTCCCCCATCCCTGGAATTCTCCAGACAAGAACACTGGAGCAGGTTGCCATTTCCTTCTCCAATGCATGAAAGTGAAAAGTAAAAGTGTAGTCGTTCAGTCATGTCTGACTCTTTGTGACCCTGTGGACTGCAGCCTACCAGGCTCCTCCATCAATGGGATTTTCCAGGCAAGAGTGCTGGAGTGGGCTGCCATTGCCTCCTCCACAGGGGAGCCTCAGTTCAGTTCAGTTCAGTCACTCAGTCATGTCCGACTCTTTGCGACCCCATGAATCACAGCACACCAGGCCTCCCTGTCCATCACCAACTCCAAGAGTTCACTCAAACTCATGTCCATTGAGTCAGTGATGCTATCCAGCCATCTCTGTCATCCTCTTCTCCTCCTGCCCCAATCCCTCCCAGCATCAGATTCTTTTCCAATGAGTCATCTCTTCGCATGAGGTGGCCAAAGTATTGGAGTTTCAGCTTTAGCATCATTCCTTCAAAATAAATCCCAGGGCTGATTTCCTTCAGAATGGACTGGTTGGATCTCTGCAGTCCAAGGGACTCTCAAGAGGCTTCTCCAACACCACAGTTCAAAAGCATCAATTCTTCGGTGCTCAGCCTTCTTCACAGCTCAACTATCACATCTATACATTACCACAGGAAAAACCATAGCCTTAAGTAGGTGGACCTTAGTTGGCAAAGTAATGCCTCTACTTTTGAATATGCTATCTAGGTTGGTCATAACTTTTCTTCCAAGGAGTAAGCGTCTTTTAATTTCACGACTAGAGTCATCATCTGCAGTGATTTTGGAGCCCCCCAAAATAAAGTCTGACACTGTTTCCACTGTTTCCGCATCTATTTCCCATGGGTGCCTAGGAGACTTCACAGGACAGGGACAGAGGAGGTTGGATGTGGTTTCAGTCCCCTCTTTTCTTTGATATTCTTTAATCTTGAGGGAAACAGGTGTTGAAAAATAACTCAGTTTTAGGAAGACCCAATTTCATTTTGGTATTGTATAGGGCAAGTCTTTCCCATTCTTCTTTTTAAATACTGCACTGGCTATCCTGCACATAGTCTTAATATTTTAAGTTCCTTTAGGGTTGAATTGAGCTATTTTTGGAGTAATTGACATCTTTTAACATTTTCATCCAGAAAATAAACTGTATAGCCTCCCATCCGAGTATATAGTGCTTTCTTATTAATATTTTGTAGTCATATATATATATATATATATATATATATATATAAATAGGTACCACACAGTTTTTCTTACATTTATTCATAGGGATTTATCCAATTTTATGTTTGTGAGTGGGATTTTTATTTTTTTCTAAATAAATAGTAAGATATTATAAAGTGAGTCTGAATTACTTAACCGTTTTATTTACTAAGGACCTATACTGGTAAGCAGAAAGAGATGAAAAATCCAAACAGACCAATTATTATGTAGATAATTGGAAATGTTGTCAAAGAATGACTTTTCCCAAAAAGCATCAAACTCCAAAGTCAGTTCTTTGAAAACTTCAAGGAATAGATAATGCCAAATAAAATTTAAGCTGTTTCAGGGCCCAGGAAGAAAACAGGCACTTTGAAATTCCGTTAACAGTCAGTATGATATTGATGCCAAAGCCGAAAAGTACAGAACAATCTCACTTGTGAATACTGAAGCAAATATCTTAAATAAAATATTATAAAGTAGAAGACAGGAGAATTTTCAAAGATACACAGCAGAGCAAATAGGGCTTTATTTTATAATTTAGTCATAGAAAATCTATATATTTCAAAATATTACCATCAATAGCAAAAATAGATTCTTCATAAATGGCAGAATATTTGATAAAATAGATAAATGGATATGTATTTAAATTATAGGTATGTATTATAGGTACATGTTAAATTAAAAATCAGAGGTAAGCTTAAAAATGCAACTCCAGATGAACATAACTATTCTCGTTATATTTTTTCTATTCTATTCAATGCTTTGGCCGTAACTCAACAATGATATCACAAACTAACATGAAAAAAAAGTCAAGGAATTAAGATCCTACATGCCACCTTCCCCTCAAAAAAATATATAATATAATGTTCATAACTTTTTAAAGGTGCATCACTTTTGCATCTCTTTATTTTTTCTGATTGTAAGAATATAGTCATGATTTATTCTTGACTTTGTTTCCACAATTTCTGCACAAATTTCTAAAGATACAAGTATACACGACAGTTTCTCATCCCCTCAGTTGTTCATTGGAAGTACACTCAAACTACTCTAAAACTTATGTGTAACAGCCCACTTTCATGAATTTTTGAAGGCTTTCTAGACTACTTCTTGAATCAGTATTTTAATCAGTATTTTATGCTGTTTCTGTTAAAAACTGGTTAACAAGTCCTTAAATGATGACAGAAGAGACTATAACCGAGACCACAAATCTTTTGCCTAATAAACAGGAAAAGCACACAGACAAGTTAAAACACACACACACATACACACATTTACACATTTACAATTTTCTCCAGTTTCTTACAATGTGAATGTTTTTCATGTATTCATTGGTATTTGTATTTATTCTTTTCAGAATTGCATTGTCATGTAATCAGCCTCTTTTAAACTGGGTTATTTGAATGTTCTTAGCTAATTCAAGATCTTTATATACTATTGATATTATTCTGAAGTCAGTTGTTTATATTATGATGTCTTCTAAAAGCATTACAAGCCTCTCCTATTACTTATTTTTTCTTATTTGTTTACTTTTTTAAATAATGAGAGATTATAGTGGTACTTTTTTAATGTTTGATGACACTCAGATACACCATGGTGACTGTTGGCAGTATAATTCATTTACTTGAGGTTCATTTTGCTTACAATGTCTACTACAAATTAAATTGTATACACATTCACCAAATGATGCTTATATGTTTAATGTTACATATGAAAATATTTTATTCATATTGTTACAACCTAAATTCTCAGTAATAAATAGTTAAATAACATTTTAATGTAAAATATAGAAACATTATTTTAAAGATTTTCACATATATAATTTGTAATTAGTTGAAAGGAAATAAAATTGAAAAGTCTATAAATACATCCTTAATTACATAAATTCTCTCCTTGTGGATATATATGCACGTGTGTGTGTGTGTGTGTGTGTGTGTGTGTGTGTATTCAACATCATAGTAATCCAATTCTATCCCCCAATCACTGAGGTTAAAGAAGTTGAAGCTGACTCACGCTATGAAGACCTACAACAGTTTCTAACACCAAAAGATATCCTTTTCATCATAGGGGATTGGAATATAAAAGTAGGAAGTCAAGAGATACTTGGAGGAACTAGCAAATTTGACCTTGGAGTACAAAATAAAGCACAGCAAAGGCTTACAGAATCTTGCCAAGAGAGCACGCTGGTCATGGCAAACACCCTCTACCAACAACAAAAGAGAAGACTCTACACATAGACATTGCCAAATGGTCAATATCAATATCATATTGATTATATTCTTTGCAGTTGAAGATGGAGAAGCTTTGTACAGTCAACAAAAACAAGACCTGGAGTGGACTGTGGCTCAGATCACGAGCTCTTAATTGCAAACTTCAAGCTTAAATTGACAAAAGCAATGAAAACCACAAGAACATTCAGGTATGACCTAAATCAAATCACTTATGATTACACAGTAAAGGTAATAAATAGATTATAGATTAGACCTGATAGACAGAGTGCCTGAAATACTATGTATAGAAGTTTGTAACATTCTATAGCAGGCAGTGACCAAAACCACTCAAAACAATAAGAAATGAAAAAAAGGCAAAGTGGTTGTCTAAGGAGGCTTTACAAATAGTTAAGGAAAGAAGATAAGTAAAGGCAAGGGAGAAAGGGAAAAGTATGCCTAGCTGAATGCAGATTTTCAGAGAAAAGCAAAGAGAGATAAGAAGGCCTTCGTAAATGAACAATGCAAAGACTTAGAAGAAAACAATAGAATGGGAAAGACTAGAGATCTCTTCAAGAAAATTGAATGTATCAAGAGAATTTTCATGCAAGGATGGACACAATAAGTGACTGAAATTCTAATGATCTAACAGTAACAAAAGAGATTAAGAAGAGATGGCAAGAATACACAGGAAAACTATACAAGAATATCTTAATGACACAGGTAACCATGAGGGTTATGGTCACTCATCTAGAGCTGGACATCCTGTAGTGTAAGGTTAAATGGGGCTTAGGAAGCATTACTACAAACAAAGTTAATGGAGGTGAACGAATTCTAGCTGAGCTATTTCAAATTCCAAAAGATGATGCTGTTAAAGTTCTGCACTCAACATGTCAATAAATTTAGAAAGCTCATCAGTGGTCACAGGACTGGAATAGTTCACTTTTTATTCCAGTCCCAAAGAAGGACACTGCCAAAGAATGTTGACCTACCATAACATTTCTCTCATTTCTCATGCTAGCAAGGTTATGCTCAAAATCCTTTGTTTGGCTTCAGCAATATGTGAACCAAGAACTTCCAGATGTACAGGCTGGGTTTTGAAGAGGCAGAGGAACCAGAGATCCAACTGCCAATATCTGTTGGATTATAGAAAAAACAAGAGAATTCTAGAAAAACATATCTACTTCTGCTTTATTGCCTATGCTAAAACCTTTGATTGTGCCAGTCACTAAAAACTGTGGAAAATTCTTTTTTTTAAATTTTACTTTACAATACTGTATTGGTTTTGCCATACATCAACATGAATCTGTGGAAAATTCTTAAAGAGATAGGAATAACAGACCACCTTACCTACCTCTTAAGAAATCTCTATGCAGGTCAAGAAGCAAATTACAACTGGTCAATGGAGCAACTGACTGGTTTGAAACTGGGAAAGGAGTATGGAAAATCTGTCTATTATTATCTTACTTGTTTAACTTATATGCAGAGTACTGTATGTGAAATATTGGGCTGGATGAATCACAAGCTGGAATCAATATTGTGAGGCAAAATATTAACAACCTCAGATATGCAGATGATATCACTCTAATGGCAGAAAGTGAAGAGGATCTAGACAGTCTTGAGAGTAAAAGAGGAGAGTGAAAAAGCTGGTTTAAAATCAACATTCAGAAAACTAAGATTAGAGCATCTGGTCCTATTACTTTATGGCAAATAGAGGGGGAAAAAGTGAAAGCAGTGACATATATTATTTTCTTGAGCTCCAAAATCACTGGGAACAGTGACTGCAGTCATGAAATTAAGACTTTTTCTCCTTGGAAGGAAATCTATGATCAATCTAGGCAGTGTATGAAAAAGCAGAGACATCACTTCATAACAAAGTTCCGCAAAGACAAAGCTATGCTCTTTTTTTTTTTTTTTCAGTAGTCAGGTATGAAGGTGAGAATTGGAACAATAAAAAAGGCTAAACATCTAAGAATTGATGCCTTTGATTGTGTTGCTGGAGAAGACTCTTGAGAGTCTGCCTCTTGGACATCAAGGAGATCAAATCAGTCAATCCTAAAGGAAATCAACCCTGAATATTTATTTGAAGGACCGATGCTGAAGTTCCAATACTTTGGACACCGATGTGAATACCAATTCATTGTAAGAGACCTTGATGCTGGGAAATTCTGAAAGTGAAAGGAGAGGCTGGTGGCAATAGATGAAATTTTTAGATAGCATCAGGGATGCAATGGACATGTGTTTGAGTAAATTCCAAACGATAGTGAAGGACAGCGGAACCAGTCCTGCTTCAATCCATGGAGTTCCAAATAATTGGATACATAGCAACTGAACAACCAAAAACACAAAATGCATGAATACTTATAGATGCACACAAATATTTCTAGAAAGACGCATACCAAAGTGGTGACAGAATTATGTCTGGGAAAGGAATAAGTTCCTGACTTCTGAGATTGACTTAAGTTGAAAATGAACTTTCTGTTTTCACTCTAGGATTTCAAAAGTAAATAGTTTTTACAACTAATATAAATCCTTAATCTAAAAATTAATTAAAAATGATAATATAAGTAAATAGAAATCACTTAATTTGACTAACTTCTATATAGAAAACTGAATACTGTAAAATATAACCGGTGAAGTATTTGATTCATTAAATAATATGTATATTTTATATAATAAATATTACTTTAATGAAACAAACTTTAAATATATAGGTATATACCTTTCATGAAATAATTAATGTAACATCAAATAGAAAATTTATACACTCTTAATTACTGACAGAAAATGCCAATATCATGATAATACATATTATAGTAATAGATTCCAAGTATTTTTAAAATTTAGAATTTATTGTGAACTATAATATGAACTAAGAATAGATGGATTTTTCTAAATTATAGATAATATGTATTTAAAACCAATTCTCAAGATAATTTCTCTATAGAATAACTGGAGACATGTTTAAAATTAACAAAAAGCAAAGAATCAAAATAAGTTAATTCATTGCAATCGCCATGTACTGTGTGATTAATAATAGCTCTGTCATCAGACTTCTTGGGCTTCTCAGGTGGTGCAGTGGTCAAGAATCTGCCTGCTAATACAGGAGACTTGGCTTCAATTCCTGAGTCTGGAAGATCCCCTGGAGAAAGAAATGTATCTTTCCTGAGAAATCCCATGGACAGAAATCTGATGGACTACAGTCCATGGGGTCACAAACAGTTGGACACAGCTGAGCACACATACACATATCAGACTTCTTGGGCAAAGTTTTATTTACAGCACTTGGTACCTGTGTGACCTGGATTAAGTTAATTCTTTAAATTTCATCTTAATTTTATTGCTTATAATGAAAAGGAAATTCTAGGCTCTACTGAATTCAGTTTTTGTAGATATAAATGTTAAAATACATAGTAACTACTTAAAAGAGCGACTATTATAAATACACTTATTTTTATATCCAGGGTCCTCCATAATCAGGCTAAGAACATTTTTTCAACTGTATTCTCAGATGAGGTATTTCATTTCATGGTTTATGTCAGCACATGTTATCTGTTGATATTTTCTCCTTTCTTGATTGATAATGTACATTTTATGGTCTGGTATTATTAGCCCACTTCCCATCTATTTAAGATATTGCTCTATGGAATAATAAAAATAACCATTGAATGCGCTGCTCTATGAGACAATACAAAATATCATCAAGACAATAAATGACTCTTAGCAAGTAGTAAACACTCAGGACTTATATTCTACATAGCCAAAATAGCTCATTTAAATACATGCAGTCTCCTAAAATCTCAGAGTACTTGGGTCATTGCCATTCAAACTAATCAAATACATTCCAGTCATTTACTCTTGTAAGATAGATGTAAAAAATCTGACATTTTAAATTTCATATTATCAGCAATATATGACTTGCATTTTCTCATATCTTTAAAACAAGAAATCATATTTTATTCCTTTTTTTCTCCAGCTTTTTAGCTTTTAAAATAATGATATGGTGTTTTCTGGGCTTCCCTGGTAGCTCAGACAGTGAAGAATCTGCCTGTAATGCAGGAAAACCAAGTTCAATCTCTGGATTGGAAAGATCTCCTGGAGAAGATAGTGGCAACCCATTCCAGTATTCTTGCCTGGAGAATTCCATGGAAAGAGCAACCAGATGGGCTACAATCCATGGAGTCACAGAGTCGAATACAACTGAATGGCTAACAAATATACATAGTTCTATCTATATAATATGATGAAATAAATATTAAATATTTTTAACATAACATTTCTCTCATAATATTTTGTTGTGATCACTTTTATATACTCAAAATTTCCATAAGTACTCATATAATCCTTTAAGAAACAATGCTAAAAGCTTTTTGTTTTTCTAAGATTTTTAGTATGGATTACAGAATTACCTGATAATACTGTATTTTTCAATATCTGACAACATCTTCTATGACCAAGCATGATTTTAGAAAGTGTAGAGTATATGTAATTTTAAGACCCAGAAATATGATCTTAAAATTGATGAAATACTTATCTCATTTATAATAATTCAATTCAATTTCTCAAGTCTCTTAAGGATACTTTGTATTAATCTGGGCTAAAGAATTTCTAATAACAAACTGTTGTTGTAGTTGTAATTTTATATGAATATTATCATTATTTAATTGAAATAATATCTGCAACCTTGAATAGTTTTCCATTTAGGAAAGTATCATCTTAGATAATTTTTACTTGTAAATGTTAAGCATTTGTTATTTGTATATATTTATAGAATTTAAATATTCTATATGGTTGAAAAATATAATACAGTTTTACAAACTGTGCTTAAATAAATTTATGGCTATACTAATATATGGTAATAGCTTTTTAAAACTAAAGGATTATTTTATTGGAATATCAGAAAAGTTTATTTTCAATAGTGCAAAATATGTATTTTTATTTCATTCACTAAGAAATGAATAAGATATAAATAAATAATACATAGATAAGGAAAAATATTAAAATGTAAATATATGTTATTTTCAAATTGCCTACTGTGAAAGATATTTGTCTAGGAGTTTGTTGAGTACACGATGACACAATAAACTCTACTATCCCCTAAAGCTTTTTCTGGGTTTCTACTTTTAAACTGATTGTTAAATGATAGGATTATTACTTTCTCTTATCCAAAGACAGTTCCTTCCTGAGGGGTAGCATTTACTTAAAGTTAAGTAAATTTCTATTCGTTTGTAGATCAGTAATTGATAGGAAATTTTCATTCTTGATTATATATAATTGCATGTGCATCAAGTATATAATGAAAGGTTTCACATGCTTTTTTCTTATATTTTGCTTTTTTGTCCTATAAGAAAGAGTGCTTTCAGAATACTTTATGTAATAAAAATTCAAGCAAATGGACATGAAAACCTCCTGATGCTGCTATCCGATTAAGGAATTATAACATTCACTTGAGCCTGTTAAATCATCTACCTGCTGCTGCTGCTGCTAAGTCGCTTCAGTCGTGTCCCACTCTGTGAGATGCCCTAGACAGAAGCCCACCAAGGCTTTGCTGTTCCTGGAACTCTCCAGGCAAGAACACTGGAGTGGGTTGCCATTTCTTCTCCAATGCATGAAAGTGAAAGTGAAAGTGTAGTCACTTAGTCATGTCCAACTCTTTGCGACCCCATGGACTGCAGCCTACCAGGCTCCTCCATCCATGGCATTTTCCAGGCAAGAATACTGGAATGGGGTGCCATTGCCTTCTCCGAAATCATCTACCTAGCTCTGCACTATTATTATTTGGTGAGAAATTGTTACAATTAATTTATTTTGGAATAAAAAATATATAAAATAAAATTTCAGTTCAGTTCAGTCGCTCAGTCATGTCCAACTCTTTGCAATCCCATGAATCGCAGCATGCCAGGCCTCCCTGTTCATTACCATCTCTCGGAGTTCACTCAGGCTCACGTCCATTGAGTCCATGATGCCATCCAGCCATCTCGTCCTCAGTCGTCCCCTTCTCCTCCTGCCCCAAAGTCCTCCCAGCATCAGAGACTTTTCCAAAGAGTCAAATCTTCACATGATGTGGCCAAAGTACTGGAGTTTAAGCTTTAGCATCATTCCTTCAAAATATATCCCAGGGCTGATCTCCTCCAGAATGGACTGTTTGGATGTCCTTGCAGTCCAAAGTACTCTCAAGAGTCTCCTCCAACACCACAGTTCAAAAGCATCAATTCTTTGGTGCTCAGCCTTCTTCACANGGGTTTGCCATACATTGACATGAATCCACCACAGGTGTACACAAGCTCCCAATCCTGAATCCCCCTCCCACCTCCCACCCCACAACGTCTCTCTGGATCATCCCCGTACACCAGCCCCAAGCATCCTGCATCCTGTATCAAACATAGACTGGTGATTCGTTTCTTACGATGCTTCCTTTCTCTGAATGGAGGGAAGTAACTTACATTTTGAAATATACATCCATCTTTATCAAAAATGAACTTCTACTCCTGTCTAGTTTAGAAGAGATCCCAAATAGTCATTTATCTGTCAAGTCTCCAAACCCTCTTCTCAAAGGTTGGGGGCTCACTGTTAGTTCTTGTTGCTTACAGTGAAAGTGAAAGTCACTCAGTCAGGTTGGACTCTTTGCGATCCAGCCCAGAATACTGGGGTGGGTATCCTTTCCCTTCTCCAGGGCATCTTCCCAACCCAGGAATCAAACCCAGGTCTCTTGCACTGCAGGCAGATTCTTTACCAACTGAGCTATCAGTAAAGCCCCTGTTGCCTACAGACTGAATATCAAAAGAGGTGATAAGTTTACAAAGTTTGGTAAATGGAAATTTATGCTGTTATGCCTACACATATGCGTGACATCGCATAGCTGCCTTTCCTGCAACCCCCCAAAATTATTTATACCTACCTTTCCTGCACCGCCCCCCAAATTATTTAATTCTTGTGCTTTCTATGCTCCGATATCCAATAACAGGAGTTGATCACCATCAGCTGAACACTTTATTATGTCTGTTTGTCTAGTTCTCTTTCACAGTGGATGCCCTCTTGTGGTATTAATAGCATAGAATTTTCTTTTCTTTTCTTTTTTAAAGGTTTATTTATTTTTATTTTTTGACTGTTGTCTTTGTTGCTGCACATGGGCTTTCTCTAGTTGTGAGAAGTGGGAGCTGGTCTCTAGGTACATGTGTGGGCTTCTCATCAAGTGGGCTTCTCATTGCCGTGGCCAGTGTCTTCCTGGAGGAGCCTGTACTCTAGCTGCATGGCTTCAGTAATTGTAGCACATAGGCTCAGTAGATGTGGCTCATGGGCTTTAGAGCACAGAGTTAGTAGTTATGGGGCACAGGTTTAGTTGCTCCATGGCATGTGGGATCTTCCCAGACCAGGGATCAAACTGGTGTTTCTTGCATTGGCAAGGTAGACTCTTGACCACTGGACCACTGGGGAAGCCCATAGCAGGATTTTTAATTCTTTTTATCACCCCCTAAGTCTGTAAGAAATGATTGGGAAAGAAGAAAATGGAAGTATTTTTTTTTCTTTTGTAAAAAGGGAAGCATACTATTTACTTCCAAATGTTAAAGAACATGTTTTCATATATAAAACAGACTATATGTTAGACAGTTTTATCATACCTTATGGAACTTTATTAATAATAAATTGAGGCATACTGATTACCATTATAGAAAAGTGATTTAGAAGTGATAATGATGCAAATATTAAAAAACTGTATATATACTTCATCAAATACACAAAAATAAATAATGAAAGATTTACTTATTACCAGTGCTCAAAGGTAAATATCAAGGAGGCATCACTTCCGAAAAATATAAGGAGGAATTTTTTTTTATTTAAAGACACATTTAAATAAGTGTAAAGAGATATCACAGTCATCAAAATGAAAAGAGAGCTATCAGCAAGCAATCTGCATATTACTACAAAAATTTTACGTCTCAAAGATCTGTTACCAGTCCCTTTATGGGTATTTAATATTTCATTCTCTGCTCAAAGTTAAGAACTAACTAGCACTTTGCTCCAAAAGGATTTGATTAGTGCATTGTCTGAAATAAAATTATATAACCCAGCACTAATTATTTTAGGTTTTTTTTTTTTTTTTTTTACCATTAACTATTTAAAACCAAGATACAAAAAATCTTATAATGGGAAAAAAAAATCCTTCTACAAAATATCAATACTAGAAATTATGTCAAGAAAACTATGTAAGCAATTAATTTATCAAAATTTTAAAGTCTAAGCAGCCATACAGTCAGTATAGCAAAACAAAATGATTAAGAACTTGTATGTGTTTGTATCTATGTATGAGTGTGTATGTATAAATACATACGTGTTCATGTGCATACATATAAGTTTGCAGACACATATGTATACACATATATTTAGATATATTTAGATATATTTAATAATCTGAGATGTCTGAGTTAAGGTATCATAATTCCTTCATCGTTTTGGTTATGGCTTAGTTTTGTTTTATATCAAAAATAGAAATAATTTTTTTCAATACTGTGATTCCATTTTATAAAATATAATCTACTGTCTGTATTTTACAAAAAGTTTTATGTCGTTTATGTTCCTTTATTTCCCATAATTTTCACTAGCTTTAACAAGTATTATTTGTTATTTCCTAAGAAGCAGTCTGGGAGAAGGAAATGGCAACCCATTCTAGTATTCTTGCCTGGAAGATTCTGTGTACAGAGGAGACTGGAGAGCTCCTGTCCATAAGGTCACACAGAGTCAGACACAACTGCAGCGACTTAGTATGCAGGCATGCATTGGAGAAGGTAATGGCAACCCACTCAAATATTCTTGCCTGGATAAACCCAGGGACAGAGGAGCTGGTGGGCGACTCTTTCTGTTCAGTTCACTCAGTTGTGTCTGACTCTTTGTAACCCCATGAACTGCAGCACGCTAGGCCTCCTTGTCCATCACCAACTCTTGGAGTTCATTCAGACACACGTCCATTGAACTGGTGATGCCATCCAGCCATGTCATCCTCTGTCGTCCCCTTCTCCTCCTGCCCCTACTCCCTCCCAGCATCAGAGTCTTTTCCAATGAGTCAACTCTTCACGTGAGGTGGCCAAAGTACTGGAGTTTCAGCTCTAGCATCATTCCTTCCAAAGAACACCCGGGACTCATCTCCTTTAGAATGGACTGGTTGGATCTCTTTGCAGTCCAAGGGACTTTCAAGAGTCTTCTCCAACACCGCAGTTCAAAAGCATCAATTCTTCGGTGCTCACTTTTCTTCACAGTCCAACTCTCACATCCATATATAACTACTGGAAAAACCATAGCCTTGACTAGACAGACCTTAGTTGGCAACGTAATGTCTCTGCTTTTGAATATGCTATCTAGGTTGGTCATAACTTTCCTTCCAAGGAGTAAGCGGCTACCATCTATGGAGTTGCAAAGAGTCGGCCATGACTGAAGCAACTTAGCAGCAGCAGCAAGGAGCACTCTATTCCAACAATATGTAGCATGTTATATAAGAGCATTGTTTCAAATTGCTTTCCACTGTTGTAACCACTTGGCCTTCATTTTTGTATGAAAACGCTTAGTGGCTGTCACAAGAGCTATCTGGATAAAGTCTCTTGTCCCCTCTCAGTTGCCATTTATCTGATTAAAAAAAAATCCAACTGTTATACCACTGATTTATGCTCTCAGTTAAAAAAAAAGAAAAATATTTCAGTTAATGTAAATAAAGTCAGTGAGAAAAACAGATATTAAATCTTCAAAAACCACTTCTCAAATTACTACCATGTTATAACAGAAAAAAACTGTATCACTTTAGTTTCTAAAGAAATATTTTCCATAAGGTTTTAGGAAAATTCTGTTCAGATTTTCTAAAACAACAACAAAATATCTTTGTAAGACTATGTGATTTTTTAAATTGTTTGTTAAGGAAAGAAAATTATATTTATTTGCTTTGTTACATTAGAAGTAATAGGTTGGGTATTTATCACAGAAAGAACTGAATGCCTTGCATGCATGGAAGGAAATATTTTCCTTGCTTTGTCTTCAAGAATTGCTGCCAGGGCCATTTTCCTCAGAAAGACTGAAATGTTACTACCTTTGTGTAAGGCAGAATTATTTTCCTTAATTATATGCCTTCAGTGAAACTGAGAAATCCATTCTTTGGGGGCTGTATTACAAATTATTGTGAATAACTAAAGTGGAAAATATTTATTTGACAGGATAGCAGTAAGTGTGACTAGAATATAGTGAAATCCAAAGATGAAAGAATGATATAAAGTCTTCTTTGAAAGATATTTTGAGCAATCTGGCAGACAGGGCCCATTTCAAAAGTCAGGATTGCAATGACTCAGACTCTGGATAACTAGATGATTATTACCTACCTGATTTTAAAAGAATCACTTCTACCCAAGTTTTGTATAGTAAATTTCCCCATTATAAAAAAAATAATTATAGGAAAAAGAATCATTGACTAGTACATGATACAATATATGGTTCATCACTAACTTGCATGTTATGTACAAACCCAGCTCTGAATTATCTCTCAAGGACAATAGAAAAACCAAAGGCAAACCTTCCCCAGAGTGACAGGTGCGTTTTCCATATGGAGATGGGCTGAGTAAAGCAAAGACATAAAGTTAGAGAACAGTAAGTAAAACTTAAAAAAATGTTGTCTACATATAGAAGTACCAATAAGCGTTCCAAATCAATTGACATGTAGAAAGAAGCATTGTATACCAATCTTGATTATATTATTTGCAGCCAAAGATAGAGAAGCTCTATACAGTAAGCAAAAAGAAGACCAGGAGCTGACTGTGGCTCGGATCATGGACTCTTCAGTGACAAATTCAGAATTAAATTGAAGAAAGTAGGGAAAATCACTAGACCATTCAGGTATGAACTAAATCAAATCCTTCATGATTATACAGTGGAAATGAAAAATAGATTTAAGGGACTAGATCTGATAGACAGAGTGCCTGATGAATTATGGATGGAGGTTCAAGACACTGTACATGAGACAGGATTCAAGACCATCCCTATCAAAAAGAAATGCAAGAAAGCAAAATGGCTGTCTAGGGAGGCCTTACAAATAGCTGTGAAAAGAAGAGTAGAGAAAGGCAAAGGAGAAAAGGAAAGATACAAGCATCTAAATGCAAAGTTCTAAAGAATAGCAAGGAGAGATAAGAAAGCCTTCCTCAGCGACCAATGCAAGGAAATAGAGGGAGCCAAAAGAATGGGAAAGGCTAGCAACCTCTTCAAGAAAATTAGAGATACCAAGGGAACATTTCATGCAAAGTTGGGCTCGATAAAGGACAGAAATGGTATGGACCTAACAGAAGCAGAAGATATTAAGAAAAGGTGACAAGAATACACAGAAGAACTGTACAAAAAAGATCTTCACGACCTAGATAATCATGATGATGTGATCACTCATCTAGAGCCAGACATCCTGGAATGTGAAGTCAAGTGAGCCTTAGAAACCATCACTATGAACAAAGTTAATGGAGGTGATGGAATTGAGGTTGAACTATTTCAAATCCTGAAAGATGATTCTGTGAAAGTGCTGCACTGAGTATGTCAGAAAATTTGAAAAACTCAGCATTGGCCACAGGACTGGAAAACATCAGTTTTCATTCCAATCCCAAAAAAGGCAATGCTAAAGTATGCTCAGACTGCTGCACAACTGCAGTCATCTCACATGCTAGTAAACTAAGGCTCAAAAGTCTCCAAGCCAGGCTTCAACAGGATGTGAACCATGAACTTTCAGATGTCAAGCTGGTTTTAGAAAAGGCAGAGGAACCAGAGATCAAATTGCCAACATCCGCTGGATCATGGAAAATGCAAGAGAGTTCCACAAAAACATCTATTTCTGCTTTATAGACTATGGCAAAGCCTTTGACTGTGTGGATCCCAAGAAACTGTGGAAAATTCTGAAAGTGATGGGAATGCCAGACCACCTGACCTGCCTCTTGAGAAACCTATATGCAGGTCAGGAAGCAATAGTTAGAATTAGACATGGAACAAAAGACAGGCTCCAAATAGGAAAAGGAGTATATCAAGGCTGTATATTATCACTCTGCTTATTTATGCAGAGTACATCGTGAGAAATGCTGGGCTGGAAGAAGCACAAGCTAGGATCAAGACTGCCGGAAAAATATCAATAACCTCAGATATGCAGATGACACCACCCTTATGGCAGAAAGTGAAGAGGAACTAAAAAGCCTCCTGATGAAAGTGAAAGAGGAGAGTGAAAAAAGTTGGCTTAAAGCTCAACATTCAGAAAATGAAGATCATGGCATCTGGTCCCATCACTTCATGGGAAATAGATGGGGAAACAGTGGAAACAGTGTCAGACTTTATTTTTTTGGACTCCAAAATCACTGCAGAGGGTGACTGCAGCCATGAAATTAAAAGATGTTTACTCCTTGGCAGAAAATTTATGACCAACCTAGTTAGCATATTCAAAAGCAGAGACATTATTTTGCCAACAAAGGTCCATCTAATCAAGGCTATGCTTTTTCCAGTGGTCATGTATAGATGTGAGAGTTTGACTGTGAAGAAAGCTGAGCACCGAAAAATTGATGCTTTTGAACTGTGGTTTTGGAGAATATTCTTGAAAGTTCTTTAGACTACAGGAGATCCAACCAGTCCATTCTAAAGGAGATCAGTCCTGGGTGTTCTTTGGAAGGAATGATGTTAGAGCTGAAACTCCAGTACTTTGTCCATCTCATGAGAAGAGTTGACTTATTGGAAAAGACTGATGCTGGGAGGGATTGGGGACAAGAGGAGGATGAGATGGCTGGATGGTATCACTGACTCAATGGATAAGAGTTTGAGTGAACTCCAGGAGTTGGTGATGGACAGATAGGCCTGGCATACTGCGTTTCATGGGGTCACACAGTCAGACACGACTGAGTGACTGAACTGAACTGAACTGATACCAATATTTATGGAAGGATTTTAAAGTTTTGTGGATATTTTTCTACTGTATTTTGATCTACTATATTTCTCCTTTTATTTAAGCTTCTTTTTTAAAAATTATTTTTCAATTGTTACCGATGTTTATTAGTTCAAATCTATGAAGTTTACATTGATAACCATTACGCATAACTTTTCTATTTTATTTTCTTGATATACACCTTTCTAAATTTGTAAAAATAAAATTATAATTTATTTTCCAAGAGAAATATAGAGTATTTAAGTTATATTTTGAGTGCTTTTTTTGTTTACCTTCAGTCTAACCACTAATAGTGATTCTTACAACTTGTCTTCTAACTTTACTTGTCCCATCCTTACTATGAATGTTAAAGTAAATCTTTGACAAGATGGGTTGCCTCTTCTTGCTTTGGGTTCTTGTAAAATTTGGTAGTTTTTCAATTTACTCATTAAAATGGATCAGAACTGTTTACCATCTATGGTACATCATATTTCCAGAGTTTAAAAAAAAAAAGAAAAATGATCCCATAATGCCAAGAATATTGTGTCTCTCTTTTAGCAGAAGTGGATGAGTGGAGCCATAATCTGTATTTCCTTTTGGAAGGACTATCCTGTCATCACGACCCATTCATGCCATGAGTCCTAGAAACTTCAGGAGGCAGACTCCTGAATTTTTATGAGGCTTATCTCTAAGCTCCAGTAGACATATATTTCATCAAGTCATTCAGGGTTTCTGCATCTTTCTTTCCACCAGACCTAGTGTTATAAATGTCATAGACCAACATGTCGTGGTATGGGTAGTGAAATGATCAGGGCACCTGTGAGTTAATTAGAACGTTTAACAGGAGAGATAAGAGAAATAGCAGGAAAATGAATGTATATTTCTGTTTTCTGATAGACTGAATCAAATTGCATCTGGTATTTCTTAGAGCATTAGAAAGAACTTTAGCAGATGGATGGTTTCTTGCCAGAGGATGCATTAATTTTATCCACTATCATTTTGCAAGACACATCTGTCCTCTGTCCAGACCAATCAGACAAGTTAAATGTAAGTATGTTATCTATACCTTTTAAGAATTTAATAGGAATGCTTATTTATGCATGTCATCTGTGATGTGGTATTGCTGTCATTTTGTTATTTTCTTAAGGAAATTTGGTTACAGAGGTTACACTTCTCCCATTGTATAATAATTACTCTTGCCTGTAAGGTCAAGGAGCCAAGGTAGTGTTTGCTTCCCTGATGGTTCAGCAGATAAAGAATCTTCCAGTAGTGCAGGAGACTGGGTTGGGAACATCTCCTGGAGAAGGAAACAACAACTACCCCAGTATTCTTGCCTGAAAAATCCCAAGGACAGAGGAGCGTGACAGACTACAATCCAGTGGATTGCAAAGAGTCAGACATGACTGAAAGACTAAGCACAAGCCAAAGTGATATTTCTGTTAACTGCTAAGTATATCTATTTTTATATATTTAGAATCTAGAAATATACTCATTGACTGCGTTGATGTATATGGAAAATGCATGATGAGATTGATTCTTTTCCAAAATCATCATTGACTAATAGATTACTTCTGGACCATGTGCAATGACTAATAACTCAGGAACAGTCTCTGGTAATCAGTGAAATAACTGGAAATGTTTATCCCCTGAATGAATATTTACACAGGTAAAGGGCTAAGACTGTTTTGGGTAAAAGGCTAAGAGAAAGGTTTTCAGTATGTAATTAAGACATTAACACAAAATTTTTCCTTTAAGTTTAAATCTCTGCTGGCTTGCCTTTCCTTCAAGCAAGTGACACTGCTTTTCTGAACTTAACTGGGTCTGGGAATTGGATGAAAATTTATAACTCTCCATTGTGATGATTCATGTCTGTTCCACTTTAATATAGACTTAGATTCATATTTTGACTATGATAAAATGTATGGTCTTAGATAGCTAGTCGTTTATTTCTGCCCTTGAAACAGCAATTACTCACCACCAGTGAGACTATTACTGAACCAAACTTGGGTCCCCTCATCACTGTGCTCTAAAGCTAATCTACTGACATCACGCTGTGGTGAAGGAAAATGTAACATTTATTGTAGAGCGCCAAGCAAGGAGACCAGGTAGTTAGTGCTTGAAAGGTCTCCCCAAAGACTCTCAGGAAAAAGATTTTAAAGACAGAGTGACATTCATATGTTGTGGCATGTGTGATCAGCTCACAGTATTCTTGAAACTAGTTGGTGGTAGGGTAATTGGGAATCAACTTCATCTAGCTTGTGATTCCCACTGTTCTGGGGTCTACATGCTTGTGGGTGCAAACAGTTAACTATCCCCACCTGGTGAGGATTTAGCCACTGCAAAACAACTCAAAGGGCATAGCGCAGATTATTATTTATAGTCCTTGAGGAGGAATTCCTTGATTTTAATAGTTAAGCCATTATTATTTTGTTTTAGTTGACTCCTCCTTTCTTTCTGTATTTTCTCATTTCTCTGATTGAATATAGTCTCTGGAACTGGGGTAAGCCTAAGAGGCCAAAGTTTTTCTATGGACAAGAGGCAAGTGGAGGACATGAGGTGAGGGAAAGGTCTCATAGTGTCCTGCTCAGTTACATGACAACCATCCTAGTTATAATCTTGCCTATTAGGATAAGCATATCTGCCTTTCCTATAGCTGTTAGGCCAGGTTGCCTTGCCGCTTACATTTTAGTATTACATCATCTCCATGGAAACTAATTTCAGGCATTTCTCATATTTATTCCTGTCATGAAGAACAACTATTGTGGTGTTTAAAAATGATACTGATTTTATACATATATATATGTGTGTGTGTGTGTGTGTGTGTGTTCACAAAATTAATTTTTGTAGCAAAAAATTAATTTTTGTAACATTTCTATCTTCTTAAGTTTTGGAGTTCCTTTTTATTTTTTCACAATAAGGAATTGCCAACATCAAAATATCAGCAATGAAACTCATTTCTATAAGGAATCTCTAACATCAAAGTTTTTTTTTTTTAATTTCAAATCACTACCATTCATTTAAAATCTTGCATTATTCACTATGTTAAACTTTTATTTATTTTTTTAGTGACTAATATTTTATTTTTAAATTTTTTAAAATTTAAATTTATTTATTTTAATTGGAGGCCAATTACTTTACAATATTGTATTGGTTTTGCCATACAACAACATGAATCTGCCATGGGTGTACATGTGTTCCCAATCATGAACCCCCTTCCCACCTCCCTCCCCATACTATCCCTCTGGGTCATCCCAGTGCACCATCCTCAAGACTCTTGTATCCTGCATCGAACCTAGACTAGTGACTCATTTCTTATATGATATTAAACATGTTTCAATGCCATTCTCCCAAATCATCCCACCCTTTTCCTTTCCCACAGAGTACAAAAGACTGTTCTATGCATCTATGTCTCTTTTGCTGTCTTGCATAATAGCCAGAACATGGAAGCAACCTAAATGTCCATCAGCAGACGAATGGATGAGAAAGCTGTGGTACATATACACAATGGAGTATTACTCAGCCATTAAAAAGAATGCATTTGAATCAGTTCTAATAAGGTAGATGAAACTAGAGCCAATTATAGAGTGAAATAAGCAATTACACAGAGTGAAGAAAGAAAAACACCATTACAATATACTAACGCATATATATGGAATTTAGAAAGATGGTAACGATAACCCTGTATGTTAAACTTCTCTCTTCAAATATTTTTCTGCTCACCAAGTTGAATTTTAGCAGCAGTAAGAAATGATGGAACTGGGAAATAAAGACAACTGATATCCCTTGGAGTATATTGGAAACTTTGTCCTTAAGTGAGGTTATTGAGAAAATCAAGGACAGACTTTAAAACCAAAAATAGAGAGGCATTTTACACTGACAAGACAAGTCCAAAGGCTTTGAGAGGATTGTGATAGTTAGTGTTACTTGATTCCTCCAAATGTACTGTTTCACATCATGAGGTAATCCAATTTTTACCAATTAACTTTCAAATGAGTGGCCAAGTGAAACTGAACAAGAAAAATAATTCAACAACCTGTGGGATAAGCTTTATTTTCACCCTAAGGTTTTGTCACAGCAGTTTCCATATCTGTCAAAGCCCTTTCCATCAATAGGAATTTCATTCTCACTGCTAAAGTTAATGACTTAATTGTTTTATCACTGTATAATAGGAATATCCAATATCCTATATTCCAGTGTATGTATGCTTGAATCTCTTTAACCCAGCAGTTTAAATTATTAAATCTAGATTTCCCTCATTCTGAATGCTGTTAAAGATATCTCTGACACAATTTTCTATTGATCAAAATACAGGTGAGAACAAAATCCACTTCAATTAGCAAAGAAAGGAGATTTCTAATACGATGTTAAATAATTTAGTGAATCGTTTGAGTTCTTGAAGAAACTTGCTCTAGCTGAACTTATGATTTCTAAAGTCACCATACTGAAATGGGCTTTCTTTAGAAACTCCTCTGTCATATTCAGAAACTGTGGAATTAAGAGTCAGCCTACCAAATAAGGAGAGTCTTACTACAAATACCAGTTTCAGATCTTTGACCTTTCTGCTAAAATGACAAACTTTTCTGTGATTTGGAAAACTCTAAGAAACCTACCACTTCCGGCACAATTTTCTATCTCCAGTACTGTCTCTTTTTCCCCATTTATCTCAATTCCAAATTGAAGTTCATCATGAGTACATCTTATTGATATAATTTTACAGTTTATCTAATGGAATCAGAAATATATAGTTTTTAGTGTTTCATAGTCTGTGTATTAAGAGATGATATTGAATATTTGGTATATAAGAATGACCTCAATGTTGGCCATATTTAAAAATCTCTCAATGATGTCTTTTGGATTTTCATTATTGTTATATTTTCATCCTTCTTTCTTTAAAATTATTAACTACATTTTTGGTGTATTTTCTGGATAAAAGTGTAAGAGTAAAGCATGTGCTCAATTCCTTATACACTTGCAAGACCATTCCAAGATTTACAGACTTTACCTAAATGGATAAACCTTAAATTTCTTGAAGAGTTCCTGAGTACAATTTATTTGTGATATGTGCCTTAGTTATCACACTGAATGCCCTCGAACTTGCTGCTCTATAAGCATATTTAGGAAAGAATTATGTCAAATTTCAATATGTCAAGCTGTGATTAATCAACTTTGTTCCCCCAAAGATTAAATTACTACTGCAAAAGGTCAATAAATGCTAATGATTGTCATCTGGCCTTAGAGCTATGAACGGACATCTTAAAAATGATTTTATATAAAATATGAAAGTTATATTGAAAGAAGTGATTAGGAAAGTAAAATGAATGTGTTACTTTTGTTGTCAAAATACTTATTTATGGCTTAACTGACAATTAGTGTCTGTTTGTCATAGGACATTGTTCTGAAAAGAACACTGACAGTCATATGGAATAAATATTGATATCCATTCTCAAGGAAATAAAATATAGAGAAATGTAGTTACATTCTTTTGTTCAACAGTACTTATTAAGAACCTATCATGTGGCTAATGTTTGTAAGGATTCTGAAGAATATATGTAAAGGAGCCTGGAGATGTTCATGAAATTTAAATATAGTGAACTATAGCACTCTGTTATTAATTATTTTCTATATTATGTCATTTAAATTAAGGGAAAAACTATTCCTTTAAAAATAAAAATAAAAACAAAAGGTTCAAAAAAATTTTTTTTTCATTTCAAAAGTCACACAAAGAGAGTGTGTGTGTTACTCCAAAATCAAAGTATTTTCATAGCACCAAATTGCTTACAGTCTAAAAGGATAGGCAAAAATATGAACAGCTAGTTTCCTACAATGAGAAGAATGATGAGCACAGCAGTCGAAATTTCTTCTTAGTAGAAAGACAAAGTAATTTGGATGGCTTAAAAAAAAAGTGTTTTATTTTGAATGGAAAGATAAAGGAGAATTCATGAAAGGAAGTAATGATTTTGAAATTCTTAAATCATTTTCAGTGAGTAGAGATTTAGAGAAAAGTGTGCAAAAATCAGCAGGTAACAGTGGGGAATGCACTTGACATGACATCACTAGAATGATTTATTCACAAAAAGCTTGAAGCAGAAAATCTAGCTAAAAGTCTGTTAACAGTCATGAAAGGATATTTAGAGGAAGTAGGGCAGCAATAAGATTGCAATAGAAATAAACATTTCAAGGGACACTAAAGTTAAAACCAGCAAAATTTGAGTCCAGTTCAATATTATTTATAAACAATGAAAGAAACTAAAACTATTTCTACTATTTTTAGCTTGAGAGACAAAGTATTTTGATGATGAATGATAGAGACAGCAGAAGAGAAAATTTGGAGAAGGATTGGAAAACAACACAATTTGGGACTTGGCAGTTTGCTTATGGAGATGGGAGATATTCGATAAACAGGCCAAATTTCATGAAAGTCAAAAGAGCAAGAAACTGGAATAAAACTATAGACTTAGAGGCAAGACATATAGAGAAAATAAGTGTGCTGGTGAGAAGGAAAAGTGTATTATGTAGAGCCTTTTAAAAATGTGTTGGAAACTGAATTTTACAAAAATTTCTATATTTCAGTTTCAACAGAAAAGAAGACTAACTGGTGAGGCTATGATTAAATGAGAAAAAACAGAAGTAGAGGACTCAGGAGCAAAGAGTAAGGATATTAAGCAAACTATTTTTATCAAAAGGACAAATAGTATGAAAACATGAATATTTCAGTTTTTTAAGTTGGCCTCTACAGTATATTTGTTGGTTATGAAAATAGTATTTTCAAAGTATATTCTTTAGAAAGACCCATAAAATATTACACATATGTTAAAAAGAAAAAAAAAATACCAGGTGATTCCTTATGTGCATCAAAATATACAAGGACACATACAAGGCTTTGAGAAACTCTGAGATACAGAAGTCTTATGAAATTTGCCTTTCAGTACAGTGTTTTAAAATTGATCTGATAACAGGTTAATTTTTTCTCAGGTAACCTAATAATCTTTCACAAACTGCTGAGTTAGTGAGCAAATAACCAGTGAGAAAACAAGATTCTAAGCAAAATACCCTTTTTTAAAATAATATCTGAGAGTGAAATGAAGATAATAATAGAAAATTAGTATTTGAGAGATAATTTTTTCACTACAAAGAGAAATTATGTAATGTGGACTTCACAAGAAGTATTTTTCTGTAAGTATCATAAATGGCAAAGCTTGGTTAAGGATATTTACAGAAGATTTTCTGGTTCTACTAAGAGGGTTGCTTGGCTGATTTTCTACATATGTCCAATGTACTGAATGAATACTTTTAGGTTTAAAAGAAGTGCTATTTTTATTAGTGAACCATTTATTATGAAGAGTTGAAATAAAGAAGTTAACATGAAGAAAATTATATAAAGGGAGATTACTTTCATTTTGTTAAGAATACTGACATATATTATTTTCATAATATAGAACAGTGGAGATGTTAGCTTCAAGTGAACAAAAAAGTTAAAAAGGGATATTTATTGTAATTTCAAATGATTTAACATACCTGCAATATCTTAAAATTGCAGATCCTAACCTTAGATATATATGGTGCTGACTAAAGTTTATGAAAAAATAGTTGAATTAATAAAATGCCTCAATGGTTCTTTTTATTTTATTCTTTGCTCATCATCAGCCCACCAATCAGTTCAGTCACTCAGTCATGTCTGACTCTGCGACCCCATGAACTGCAGCACGCCAGGCTTCTTTGTCCATCAGCAACTCCCGGAGCTTGCTCATACTCATGCCCATCAAGTTGGTGATTCCATTGAACCATATCATCCTCTGTCATCCCCTTTTCCTTCTGCTTTTGGTCTTCCCCAGAATTATGTTCTTTACTAATGAGTCAGTTTTTTGCATCAGGTGGCCAAAATATTGTAGCTGCAGCTTTAGCATTAGTCCTTCCAATGAATATTCAGGACTGATTTCCTTTATGATTGACTGGCTTGACCTCCTTGAAGACCAAGGGACTCTCAGGAGTCTTCTCCAACACCATAGTTCAAAAGCATCAATGCTTTGGTGCTCAGTTTTCTTTATGATCCAACTCTCACATCCATACATAACAACTGGAAAAACCATAGTTTTGACTAGACGAACCTTTGTTAGGAAAGTAATGTTGCTGCTTTTTAATATGCTGTCTTGGTTTGTCACAGCTTTTTTCCCCAAGGAGTGACTGTCTTTTAATCTCAAGGCTGCAGTCACCATCTGCAGTGATTTTGGAGCCTGAGAAAATGAAGTCTGTCATTGTTTCCATTGTTTCCCCATCTATGTGCTATGAACTGATGGGACTGGATGGCGTCATACTTGATGTTATTTCTACCTTTTGCCCATCATAGTTGATGTTATTTCTACCCTTCCAGTTACTAGGTCAAAAATATTGGTATCAGTCTTGACTTATTAATTTACTTATCTATAACCCACATCCAAACTACCAGGAAACCTTGTTAGCTCCATCCGTCTTCACCACTCCATTGCTTAGAACTTTGTGGTCTCATACCCTGCCTGGATGGAGCATTGCACTAACCTCCTAATTGGTATCCTCACATTTCTCTTACTGTCCTATAACTTACTTTCAACCTATATTCTGCTGGCACTTGTGGGTAGAGACCAGGAATATTCTAGAATATACAGGACAACCTCCTTGAAATGAGGGATTATCCACTCCAACAGTGTAGAGAAGGAGAAACCCTACACAAATGATATCAACCCCACTGTATTTCAGATTTCATTTCTCATTGACCTTTTATTTTCCCCACTATATTATTGAATTGAAGTTTTTCCCAGCTTTCTTAATATATAATTGGCATGTATGTGTATGTGTACTCAGTTATGTCTGGCTCTGTGCAACACCTTGGACAGAGGGGCCTGGACTGTAGCACACCAGGCTCCTCTGTCAATGGGGTTTCCAGTCAAGAATACTGGAGTGGGCTGTTATTTCATACTCCAGGGGATCTTCCTGACCCATGGATCGAATCTGCATCTCTTTCATCTACCTACATTGGTTCTTTATCACTAGCATTACCTGGGAAGCCCATAAGTAGCATAATGTCATTTAAGTCTAAAAAGCACATATTGGCTTCATATATATATATATATATATATATATATATACACACACACACACACACATAAATTGCAAAATATTTGCCATTTTAACATTAATACCTTCATCACATCATATAATTACCATTTCTTTTTTTGTGTGAGAACACTTAAGATTGAATTCAGGTCTTTAAAAGAGTTTTTGTCTCCCTGGAACCCTTACCTCTCAAATATTCTTGTATCCAACTCCTTCATCTTTTCACATATTTTGGTAAATGCCATCTTCTCAGTAAAGCATTGCCAATATGTCTTCCCTGTTCTTTTTGATTATTTTTTCATAGCCCTTATCATCTTTTAACATATCATAAATCTAACATATAGTAAATTTTGTATTGTTAAATTGTCTTCTATCAAAATGTGAACTCCTCAATAAGAGTCATCTATGCTTGTTTTGAACACTCTTTTATCCCAAATATATGGCACAAACTAGGTACTCAAAATATCCTTGTCAAGTTAAATAATTTAATCTTCACATCAATTATTTATTTGCATGAAAATTTGGAGTACATTTTTATATAAAAATGCTAATTTTTATCTTCCATCATAGTCTCTTCATGAGGGTGAAAGAGGAGAATGAAAAAGCTGAGATAAAACTCAAAATTCAAAAAACTAAGACATGGAATCTGGTCCCATCACTTCATGCCAAATAGACGGGGAAAACGTAGAGATAATGACAGATTTTATTTCCTTGGTCTCCAAAATTACTGTGGATGGGTGACTAGTCACAAAAGTAAAGATGCTTGTCTCTTGTAAGAAAAGCTATGAAAAAAATCTAAATAACATTTAAAATGGAGAGACGTCACTTTTCCAACAAAGGTCCTTATAGTCAAAGCTAAAATTTTTCCAGTAGTCCTCGATGGATGTGAGAGCTGGATAATAAAGAAAGCTGAATAACAACGAGTAGATGCTTTTGGAACTGTGGTTCTGGAGAAGACTCTTGAGGGTCTCTTGAACTGCAAGGAGACACAACCTGTCCATCCTAAAGGAAATCAACCCTGAATATTCATTAGAAGGACTGATGCTAAAGCTGACACTCCAATACCTTGGCCACCTGATGTGAAAACACGACTCATGGGAAAACACTCTGATGCTGAGAAAGACTGAAAGCAGAAGGAGAAGGGGCAACAGAGGATGAGATGGTTGGATGGTATCATTAATTCAGTGGATGTGAGTTTGAGCAATCTCCAGGAGACAGTGAAAGACAAGGAAGTCTGGCATGATGCATCCATGGGTTCACAGATTTGGCCACAACTTAGCAACTGAACATCAACAATTTTTATCTTCCATCTGAGCTGGCATGATTTGTGATTAAACAGATTTTTGTTTGTTTGCTTTTACTTCTGTTGACCTTAAACAAGTAGGATGCTAGTTATTTCTCCAGCAAAGAATGGCTTTATTCAAGATCAGCAAAGAACTGCAATCTGGGATCAGCAATCACAGCATGCCACAAGTTAAGTCCTTGCACAGTAAGAGAAAAAGAGCTCTTTTATAGAAGGAAAGGAAGTTGGGACAGCTAGAGAGAATAAAGGGTCTCCTGGAAGAACTCAGAGATTGAATTATAATGGCTTTTAATTGGCTGAGTTGTGATAATCTCTCCTTGGCTGAGCTCTTGCCTGACAAAAAGAGGATGTTTTCCTTCTTCCTATGAGCTCTGCTTTCATTGTTGTGCATGTGAGCTTCCCACTCTGGTCTCTAAACTATTTTAGCTGAGGTTTTTGTTTATTAATTTTTATACTTTTCCATGTGGACAGGTAAATCTCCTAGAGAAGACATTATTGTTTTGTTTTTTCTCTCATTTATGTGGGAGAAAGGAATGCAGAAGGTTAGAAAGGAAAATTGTTAGATTCTCAAGGGCAAACAGAATTGGAAATTAACCTCTTGTTAGCCATTATTTAGTGTTCTTATATCTTTAAAACAAAAGCTTACTGAAACAATTGCCCAAAATGTTTCTATTTACATTTGTATATCTCAGTAAAACATTGTGATGTAGGTCATTTCTACGACAGACAGCAGGAGACAAGGTATTGGGGTATTAGAAACTGATTAGTTGCTAGGCTGAGCTTGTTAACATGCAGACTCCTGAGTGAAGATTAAATTTGCATATTTCTTTTCTTGTCCAGGATGACACACATTTCTCTTTGCCTGCCTAATACTATTATCTGGTTTGAACATTCTAGTTTTGGGAATTAATTTTCCACAGGTTTCTCTCTTTGCTCTACTTCTTCACTTGATTTTTGATTCTTTTCACATTTATGTTTATACAGTTCTGTCATTAGCTAGTAAATTGTTCAAGAAAGCATTTCCTTTGATGTTTTTTATTTTTCAGTCTGGGTTTGACTCCTCAGAGAGGATATCATTAGGACTTGACATAGGATCCAATGCTGTTTTTAATATTTATGATTTGCACTGTTCTTTGTGCTCGTCTTCATACAGCATGTGTATTACTCTTAATATTTAAAACTTGTATATTTTTTCTCAAACATTTCTACTCTAAGCAAGGAAAACTACACATCATCAGGCATATCACTAAATGTAATGCATATTAATCATAACAATTACATGTAAAGAGTTTTGTTACATAAATATATAGAAAATGCATCAGCATGAGAAATATGCATAAATGTAAGCTTAAAATACATCAGTGAAGGTTTAAATTTTAGTGAGAGGCTTTTAAAGGAAAGAAAAATGGAAAATAAAAAGTAGGAAATGCAAAAAAAAAAAAAGAGAGAGAAACGTTTCAAAGGGAAGAAACTAATAAATGCAGGATTATAAGATGATTTAACGGACCTATGGCTCAGATGGCAACATAAGATAACTCTCTGGTACATTCTGTCTGTTCCCAACATATGATAATTTTAAAAAAAAAAATAGTGGAAAGAAGTTGTAAAATATCTGAAAAACAAGATAATTTTCTCCTTTGACTAGAAAATTAAAAATAAACTCAAATAACACTCAAAATAAGGTGACCAAGGCTGTTGTACTTTGGGTTTCAAGGCTGATGATAATGATCAGAGTTTGGTTCTTATAAGTTAAAAGACATTAAAAATATTCCAGTTCAAAAGACTAGTCCCCAGGACAAAAAAAAAAAAAAAGCATCTTTGTTTACAGATATTTAAACTATATTGACAGATCACAACATAAGTTAATAATTTTGAAAGGAATGATAAAAATCATTGGTGGAGTCAAATAAGTCATTACTTAGATTTCCCAAGGACTCCTCAGGACAAAACAGCACAGGCCAAATACCAAGAAATAGAAATTGTAAAATACCTTTATGTCAAATATACCATAATAATTATAAAGCATCGTGGGTAAAGAAAAAATCTTAAGGACTACAGGAAGAGGAAAAACAGATTATCAACAAAGGAAAATTTTTGATAGAGAGCAGTCTTTTTAATACTAGCAACACTTGCCAGAAATAATGGAGCTGTTTCATTTATTTGTTGGAGAAAAATGCCAATCCTGAATCTTTCAACCCTGTGACTTCCTTCCTGCTTTAACTTCTTTGGCACTTTGGATGTAGATTTTGTGAAAGGAAAATCAAATTGCAGTCAGTATTGCTAAGAGAGCCCTCTAAGATGGAGCCAAGAGGCCATTGAGGAAGTATAACTTACACCTGTCTCAGCCTGGATGGAATCTAACCTTTTGATCTGATGAAGTCAATCAGAACATCTGACAGAAACTCCTGATCCCATATGTACTTACTGTACACATAAGCTAAAACAGCTCCTTATTTCTTAAGGACAAATATTTTCTGACACTACCAAAGTCGATCAAAACTCTTGTCAGGTGTCTTTATCAACCTCTTGACTCTGTCTTTGTAAGCCCCTGACTTCCATTTCCCTGCAACACTCTTGACTTTACCAGAGTCTGTGTCTGTGGAACTGTAACACTTATGGCCCCATGTGAATTCTTTCCATGTTTGCAAACTATTTTTGGTTGACAATTTCTTTATGCAAAATTCACTTTCAACGATTTAAATACAACTATGACATTAAATTTAAAATTCTTGTCAGACATAAATTTGACTGTTGAAAGGAGACTGGTATGTAGAAGTGAAAATTTAAGATATCAGGTAACTAATCTAGAGCCAGATATCTTGGAATCTAGAGTCAGACATCTTGGAATGTGAAGTCAAGTGGGCCTTAGAAAGCATCACTACAAACAAAGCTNCTGGTGTACGGGGATGATCCAGAGAGACGTTGTGGGGTGGGAGGTGGCAGGGGGATTCGGGATTGGGAGCTTGTGTACACCTGTGGTGGATTCATGTCGATGTATGGCAAACCCAATAGAGTATTGTAAAGTTAAATTAAAAAATAAATTAATTAATTAAAAAAAAAGAGTGTTCTCCTTTTCTCCACACTCTCTCCAGCATTTATTGTTTGTAGACTTTTTGATGATAATCATTCTGACCCGTGTTAGGTGATATCTCACTGTAGTTTTGACTTGCATATCTCTGTTAATGGGTAATGTTGATCATCTTTTCATGTGTTTGTTATCCATCTGTACGTCTTCCTTGCAGAAATGTCTGTTTAGGACTTTTTCCCACTTTTTGATTGGGTTGTTTCTTTTTCTGTCATTGAGTTGTATGAGCTGCTTGTATATTTTGGAAATTAATCCTTTGTCAATTGTTTCACTGTTATTATGTTCTCCTATTCTGAGGGCTGTCTTTTCACCTTGCTTATACTTTCCCTTGCTGTGCAAAAGCTTTAAAGTTTAATCAGGTCCCACTTGTTTAATTTTGTTTTTATTTCCATTACTCTAGGAGTTGATCAAAGAGGATCTCGTTTTGATTTATATCATAGAGTGTTCTGCCTAAGTTTTTCTCTAAGAGTTTTATAGTTTCTGGTTTTACATTTATGTCTTTAATCCATTTTTAGTTTATCTTTGTGTATGGTGACAGGAAGTGTTATAATTTCATTCTTTTACATGTAGCTATCCAGTTTTCCCAGCACCATTTATTGAAGAGGCTCTCTTTGCCCCTTTGCATATTCTCGCCTCGTTTGTCAAAAACATGGTACCCATAGGTTCATGGGTTTATTTCTGGGCTTTCTATCTTGTTCCATTGATCTATATTCTGTTTTTGTGCCAGTACTATACTGACTTAATGACTGTAGTTTTGTAGTATAATCTGAAGTCAGGAAGGTTGATTCCTCCAGTTCCATTCTTCTTTCTCAAGACTGCTTTGCCTATCTGAGTTCTTTTGTGTTTCCATATTACCAATGACATTTTTCAAAGAACTAGAACAAAAAAATTTCATAGTACATATGTAAACACAAAAGACACTGAACATGCAAAATTCTGTTTACACTCTTTTCAGACAATACATTTTTTAAAATTCTAATTTATTTCTTGACAATTGTATCAGTCATATCAATCAGAAATGCAGAAACTACTCTAGAGCTTTCATATAGAGAGGAACTTAGTGAGAGAATCAGTTGCAATGTTTTTAGTTGGGAGTCAAGAACAAAACTGGAGGGATTTATCAGCACTTAGGAGGCTGCTACAAACGCTGGATGAGAAGGGATTCCAAGTCCTCCTGCTGCAACTTCTTTCTGCCTGAAACCTCGCCCTAGCTGCTATCAGGATTAGCCAAGAAGAACCTGTGCTCCTGAGCCGCAGACTTCTTCCACTTGCATCCAGTCCTCAGCTCACACCCAGACTTACAGGGGAAATCTCTAGGTGCTAAGGAAGTTGGAGAATTCTGGGAGTGCAGACACAGACCAGGTACATCAAGAGATAACTTTTCACAATGTTTAAATAAAAGTACTTTTACACTTCATGAATACAATATATTCATATTTATTCTAATAGGAAAAAATTTTCACTGTTTCACATGGAAGTGTCTAACTGTAAGACAGTTTGACCTTCACTTACTTCTAAGCACTATGGCATTCCTATAGTCTTATAATATATCTGGCTTTCCCCCTTAATCCTAACAGATATCCTCATCCACTATACCAAAGAGAAGCAAGCAAGCAAACAAAGAAACAAAATCATTCAGGAAGTAAAGCACTCACATTTTTAGGTATTTTCTGTGAAAAACATGTCCCTATCCTTGGCTAAGATTAACTCACCACACCTGTTCTGCATCTCACATTCTCACTGTCCTCAAGGACTTCATCAATTATCCACTGCCCATGGAATCACATTAATCTTTCACTCCTTTTCAGGTTCTTATCTACACATAGTGCCTTAAAAATTAATTTTTGACCCAAGATACCATTTAGTTCCAATCTTCTCTATTTCTATTCAAATGTATTTGTTGAACATCCTTCTAAACTCACATTCATTATTTCATTTTTCTCACCATTCCCCCAATCTGATTTAATATGCACACCTACTGCTACACTGAAATTACATTAGGAAAGAGGTCACCAGTGACTTCACTTTGTTTGTTTTGCTCATTACAATGAGTATATTACTACAACTTTTTAGACTGTGGTGCAATCTCTTGCTATGGTGAATTTCTGTTGCCTCAAACAAAATACTCTGTTGGTAATTCCGCATTTGTAGATTCTCATATTTTCCTATGTGTTTTGCCTGAGCTATATGTATTTCCAACTCTGAATTCTCTTCAGAGAAATATTTTCCCATCTCAAGATTGTAACTATTCTATGCAAGGGATGCCTGAAGCTATATCACTGATCAGTGAGTTTCAAATTCATGTATCAAGTTATTTTCAGCATATAACCTACCTCCATGTCACAGACATATTGTTCAAAACAATGATAAAAATGGAACCTGTTATTAAATCTCTGCAAATCTTCCATTCTGATGTTGTTTTGCTGGTCCCTGAATATCGATGTGCTCTAAGTGCCTTGAAAACAGAGATTGCATATTCTTACTATTTGAACCAATTTATGACCTAGGAGGAAGATAATATAATAGACGAACAAGTAAGTGAAAGAATATATATTAATTTAATTCAACATATGTATCAAATATCTATGAAGTGCAAAATCTTGTTCAGAAGCTGGGATCCCAGCAGTGTTTAATTCAGACTCATTGATAGTTTTCTTATCAGTCTTATGCATGAGACTTTATACTCTTTGAAAGCAGGGCAAGGATTATCAATGCAATACTTATTGCCACTTAATAGATATTTATTGAAATAATAAGTGAGATAAGTTTAAAATTGTACATCCAACTTGTAAAGAGTACCGCTTTTTTATACATCATGCTTTGAATTTATTTCATATTTTCCTTTTATTATAAGAGGAGAAATCTATTACCAATCCTACAGAATTAGAGAACTGGAGACTTTTTCAGATAACTTGTAACCATGTATCAGTTATTGTTTAGTCACTAAGTCGTGTCTGACTCTTTTTTGACCCCCATGGACTGTTGCCCACCAGGTTCCTCTGACCATGCGATTTCCCAGACAAGAATACTGGAGTGGGTTGCCATTTCCTTCTGCAGGGGATCTTCCTGACTTAGGCATTAAAATTGTGTTTCCTGCAGTTCCAGAGGATTCTTTACCACGGAGCCACCTAGGACCTTCCATATATATGGAGGTGGCCTGAATTCTATTTGGTCTTCTAAGATCGATAACTTTTAAACCCATAAAAGGAGCTTTAGAGTTACCTAGGTATGAAAGGGTGTAGGTTAAAGACGATCTTTTCATATGGAAGTTAAGGGTGTGAAAAATATTAGGCTACAGGTTTGTGGCTGTTTAGTTGCTCAGTCACCTCCAACTCTTTTTGTAACACAGAGGCTGTAGCCCACCANTTTAGAGTTACCTAGGTATGAAAGGGTGTAGGTTAAAGACGATCTTTTCATATGGAAGTTAAGGGTGTGAAAAATATTAGGCTACAGGTTTGTGGCTGTTTAGTTGCTCAGTCACCTCCAACTCTTTTTGTAACACAGAGGCTGTAGCCCACCAGGTTCCTTTGTCAATTGGATTTCTCAGACAAGAATACAGGAGTGAGTTGCCATTCCTTCTCCACAGTATCTTTCTGACCCAGGGATCAAACCCATGTTCTGCATTTTCAGACAGATTCTTTCACACTAAGTTACAAAGGAAGCCCAGGCTACAAGTTTATCATGATTCTACAATGAATCATCTGCATTATTTGGTGTATATTCGTCAGACAAATTGTTATAACATCAATAGGATAGTGGTGTCTACTATAAATATAGTGAGCTGAATATAATCAATTTCCCATATTTTTCACATTTTAAAAATTCTTTAGAGTTCAAACTTATACAGCACACTTTGTTGTAGAAATAATACAATAGAAAATATAAGAATGATATCAAATTAGCAAAAAGAGTTCCATAAGGTATATTGTCTTTCTTTACTTTAGGAAATAGTTTAAATATGTCAATGCAGCATACTTGGTGAAGAGATATTATAAGAACTGAATTTTAAACTTTCCCTATTTAAAGGAATTTTAAGTAAGTTTGACATCCACGCTTAAATTTTTTTGTTTGATAATTTGCTTTAACTCCACTTAACTCAACATTTCTCTGATGCTCAAAGATTGAAAAGTGAAGGCACAATTATTCATACACTAAAAAATGTGTTTAATTATAAATTTTAGTTGCTGACCTCAAAACAATTATGGTACTCAGTTGAATGCAATTTTATTTCTAATTGCCTGAATAAATTATGGTGTTCACTCTGCCCTGCTTTTTTATTTCACTTTGCCTATTTTTTGGACTCAAACTTTACTGTCAGCATTCTGAAGATGCCTTTAAATAGGGAAAGTTTAAAATTCA
>SJYV01051486.1:165254-176178 GCA_006410875.1 Neotragus pygmaeus | reverse complement strand
CAAGGCTGTGATCCATGTGATCAGTTTGTTTAGTTTATTGTGATTGTGGTTTTCATTCTGTCTGCTCTCTGATGGATAATGATAAGAGGCTTATGGAAGCTTCCTGGTAGGAGAGAATGACTTTGGGGAAAACTGGGTGTTGTTCTGATGGGCAGGGCCATGCTAAATCTGTAATCCAATTTTCTGATGACGGATGGGGCCGTGTTCCCTCCCTGTTTTTTTACCAGAGAGCAAACTATGGTGGAGGTAATGAAGACAGTGGTCATCTCCTTAAAAAGCCCTGGCACACTCAGTACCCCTGAACCTGTAGGAGGCTGCTGCCAACCTATGCCTCTGCCAGAGACTCCTGAATACTCACAGGCAATCTGGGTCAGTCTCTTGTGGGGTCACTGCTCCTTTCTCCTGGTGTGCACAGGGTTTTGTCTGTGCTCTCCAAGAGTCTTCCCCCAGTCTGATGTGACTTCTCTAATCAAATCCCACTGGCATCCAAAGTCAAATTCTCTGGGAGTTCTCAGTCCCTTTGCCAGATCCCAAGGTTAGAAAATCTGTTGTGGGTCCTAGAACTCTCTTAATAGTATAAGAGTTTCTTTGGTATAATTGTTCTGTAGTTTGTGGGTCATCTGTTCACCAGCTCTTTCATGGAATTAATGCCGACCTCCTTCAAGAGGGCTTTTGCCACAGGCTCTGTGATACTGGTAGCTGTACCCAGAGCCCGTGATACTGTGGAAGGCCACTGCTGATCTGTACCACCACAGGAGACTCAAAGATTCAAAGACATGTCTGGCTCAGTCTCTGTGGGGTCTATGGGTCCTGGTGGTGAGATGGGTTTCTTTGAGCTTTCCAAGTGTCTCTGGCGGGTATGGGGTTTGATTCTAAATGTGATTTTGCACCCCCTACCGTCTTTCAGGAGGTTCTCCTTTGCACTTGGGCATGGGGTATCTTTTTCTGGTGGGATCAACAATTATCCTGGCAATGGTTGTTCAGCAGTGATTTGTAATTGTGGTGTTCTCACAGGAGAAGGTGAGCACACGTTCAGCTACTCTGCCATCTTGAGAGCATTTGGACTACTGTGGGCAAGAATCCTTTAAAAATACTTCAGAAATGAAGTAGCCATCATAGCCAACAATAGAGTGTGAAATGCAGTACTTGGATGCAATCTCAAAAATGACATAATGATCTCTGTTCATTTCCAAGGCAAACCATTCATTATCACAGTAATCCAGGTCCATGCCACAACGAGTAATGCTGAAGAAGCTGAAGTTGAAGGGTTCTCTGAAGACCTACAAGATTTTCTAGAACTAACACCCATAAAAAGATGTCCTTTTCATCAAAGGGGACTGGAATGCAAAAGTTCAATTCAGTTCAGTTCAGCTTCATAGTCATGTCTGACTCTTTGTGACACCATGAACCACAGCATGCCAGGACTCCCTGTCCATCACAAACTCCCAGAGTCCACCAAAACCCATGTCCATTGAGTCAGTCACGCCATCCAACCATCTCATACTCTGTCATCTTATTCTCCTCCTGCCCTCAATCTTTCCCAGCATCAGGTCTTTTCAAATGAGTCAGCTCTTCGCATCAGGTGGCCAAAGTACAGGATTTCAGCTTCACCATCAGTCCTTCCAATGAACACCCAGGACTAATCTCTTTTAGGATGGACTGGTTGGATCTCCTCGCAGTCCAAGGGACTCTCAAGGGTCTTCTGTAACACCACAGTTCAAAAGCATCAATTCTTTGGCGCTCAGCNAGTACAGGATTTCAGCTTCACCATCAGTCCTTCCAATGAACACCCAGGACTAATCTCTTTTAGGATGGACTGGTTGGATCTCCTCGCAGTCCAAGGGACTCTCAAGGGTCTTCTGTAACACCACAGTTCAAAAGCATCAATTCTTTGGCGCTCAGCTTTCTTTATAGGCCAATCTTCACATCCATACATAACCACTAGAGAAACCATAGCCTTGACTAGACGGACTTTTGTTAGCAACTGATGTCTCTGCCTTTTTTTTTTTTTAATATAAATGTGTTTATTTTAATTGGAGGTTAATTACTTTACAATTTTGTATTGGTTTTTCCATACACCAACATGAATCCACCATGGGTGTACACGTGTTCCCCACCCTGAACCTCCCTCCCTCCTCCCTCCCTGTACCATCCCTCTGGGTCATCCCAGTGCACCAGCCCCAAGTATCCTGTATCCTTATCAAACCTGGACTGGTGATTCATTTCATATATGATATTGTACATGTTTCAATCCCATTCTCCCAAATCATCCCACCCTGTCCCTCTCCCTCTCCCACAGAGTCCAACAGACTATTCTACACATCTCTGTGTCTTTTGCTGTCTCGCATACAGGGTTATCATCTTTCTAAATTCCATATATATCTATATCTATGTCTCTCTCTATATATATATGCCTTAGTATACTGTATTGGTGTTTTTCTTCTTTCTGGCTTACTTCACTCTGTATAATAGGCTCCAGTTTCATCCACTTCATTAGAACTGATTCAAATGCTTTCTTTTTAATGGCTGAAAAATACTCCATTGTGTATATGTTTCTGCTTTTTAATATGCTGTCTAAGTTGGACATAACTTTCCTCCCAAGGAGTAAGTATCTTTTAATCTCATGGCTGCAATCACCATCTGTAGTGATTTTGGAACACCCAAAAATAAAGTCAGCCACTGTTTCCACTGTTACCCCATCTATTTGCCATGAAGTGGCCACTGTTTCCACTGTTACCCCATCTATTTGCCATGAAGTGATGGGACCAGATACCATGATCTTATCTGGGTCATGAATATCTTTTTGTACAGTTCTTCTGTCCATACCATTTATGTCTTTTATTGAGTCCATCTTTGCATGAAATGTTCTCTTAGTATCTCTAATCTTCTTGAAGAGATCTCTAGTTTTTCCCATTCTTTTGTTTTCCTCTATTTCTTTGCATTGATCCCTGAGCAAGGCTTTCTTATCTCTCCTTGCTATTCTTTGGAACTTTGTATTCAAATGGCTATATCTTTCCTTTTCTCCATTGCCTTTCATTTCCCGTCTTTTCACATCTATTTCTAAGGCCTCCCCAAACAGCCATTTTGCTTTTTTGCATTTCTTTTTTGGGGGGATGGTCTTGATTCCTGTCTCCTGTACAATGTCACGAACCTCATTCCATAGTTCATCAGGCCCTCTGTTTATCAGATCTAGTCCCTTAAATCTATTTCTCACTTCCATTGTATACTCATAAGAGATTTGAAAAATAGATTCAAGGGATCAGATTTGACAGATGGAGTGCCTGAATGGCGGTTTCTGACATTGTACAGGAGACAGTGATCAAAACCTTCCCCAAGAAAATGAAACGTATAAAGACAATGGTTATCTGAGGAGGCCTTACAGAGAGCTGAGAAAGAAGAGAAGTGAAAGACAAAGGAGAAAAGGAAAGAAATAATCATTTGAATGCAGAGTTCCAAAAAATAGCAAGGAGAGTTAAGAAAGCCTTCCTCAGTGATCAGTGCAAAGAAATAGAGTAAAACAATTGAATGGGAAAGACTAAAGATCTCTTCAAAAAATTAGAGATATCAAGATAACATTTCACATAAAGATGGGCACAATAAAGGACAGAAACGCATGCACCAATACAGAAGCAGAAAATAATAAGAAAAGTTGGCAAGAATAAACAGAAGAAAATACAAAAAAATATGTTAATGACCCAGATAACTAAGATGNCAAAAAATTAGAGATATCAAGATAACATTTCACATAAAGATGGGCACAATAAAGGACAGAAACGCATGCACCAATACAGAAGCAGAAAATAATAAGAAAAGTTGGCAAGAATAAACAGAAGAAAATACAAAAAAATATGTTAATGACCCAGATAACTAAGATGGTGTGATCACTCACCTAGAGCCAGACATCCTGTGGTGTGAATTCAAGTGAGCCTTAGGAAGCATCACTACGAACAAAGCAAAGAGGAGATGTACTTCCAGTTGAGATATTTCAAATTCTAAAAGATGATTCTGTGAAAGTGCTGTACTCAATATGCCAGCAAATTTGGAAAACTCAGCAGTGGTCACAGGATTCAAAAATGTTAATTTTCATTCCAATCCCAAAGAGTCAATGCCAAAGAATTTTCATACTCTTGCATGATTGCACTCATCCCACACACTAGCAAAGTAATGCTCAAAATTTTTTAAGTGAGTCTTCAGTAGTATATGATTCATGAACTCTCAGATGTTAAAGGTGGATTTAGAAAAGGCAGAGAAATCACAGATAAAATTGCCTACATCCATTGGATAATAGAAAATGCTGGAGAGTTCCAGAAAAACATCTACTTCTGCTTTGTTGACTATATCAAAGCCTTTGACTGTGTGAATCATGACAAACATGAAAAATTCTTAAAGAGATGGGGATATCAGACAACTGTACCTGCCTTTTGAGAAATCTGTACACAAGTCAGGAAGTAAAAGTTAGACGTGGAACAATGGACTGGTTCCAAATAGGCAGTACGTCCTGGCTGTATATTGTCACTCAGCTTATTGAAGTTATATGCAGAGTACATCGTGTGAAATGCCAGGCTGGGAGAGGTACAAGCTGAAATCAAGATTGCCAGGAGAAATATCAATGATCTTAGATATGCAGATGACACCACCTTATGGCAGAAATTGAAGAGGAACTAAAGAGCCTCTTGAAGAAAATGAAAGAGGAAAGTGAAAATGCTGGCTTAAAACTAAAAAACAAACAAACAAATAAACAAAAAACACTCTAAAATCATGGGTTGTAGTCCCATCTTTTCATACCAAATACATGGAGATACAGTGGAAACAGTGACAGACTTTATTTTCTTGGGCTCTAAAATCACTTCAAATTGTGACTGCAGCCATGAAATTGAAAGATGCTTGTTCCTTGGAAGAAAATTTATGACCAATATAGACAGCATACTAAAAAGCAGAGACATTAATTTGCTGGCAAATGTCCCTTTAGTCAAAGTTACAGTTTTTCCAGTAGCTATGTATGGATTTGATATTTGGAGTATGAAGAAAGCTGAGCACTGAAAAATCGATGCTTTTGAATTGTGGTGTTGGAGAAGACTGTTGAGAGTCCCTTGGACTGCAAGATCAAACCAGTCAATTCTAAAGTAAATCAGTCCTGGATTTTTATTTGAAGGACTGATGCTGAAGCTGAAACTCCAATACTTTGGACACCAAATTTGAAAAACTGACACATTGGAAAAAGCCCTGATGCTGGGAAAGATAGAAGGCAAGAGGAGAAGGAGACAACAGAGAATGAGATGGTTGAATGGCATCACCAACTCAATGGACATGAGTTTGGGTGGACTCCGGGAGTTGGTGATGGACAGGGAGACCTGGTATGCTGTGGTTCATGGGATCACAATGAGTCAGACATGACTGAGCAACTGAACTGAGCTGAATAGTGCAGTTTGTTTGTTTGTTTGAATGCATGCATGTTATTTTAAAAGAGAGAACCACCCAGAATGTATTAACTAAACATATTCCTAGTTCTTGGCTAGGTGGCCCTAGTGCTAAAGAACCCTCCTGCCAATGCAGGAGACATAAGAGATGTGAGTTTGATCCCTGGGTGACGAAGATCCCCTGTAGGTGGGCATGGCAACCAACTCCAGTGTTCTTGCCTGGAGAATTCCCATGGACAAAGGAACATCGTGGTCTACAGTCTATAGCATCAAAAAGAGTATGCACAACTGAAATGACTGAGCGTGCACATGCATTCCTAAACCTCTGTGAAAAAAAAAAAAAAGCATTACCACACAGTGCCATGTGACTTTTGGTCTTTTAAAATCATGACACACTGCATGCCTTTATTCTGAGTTTCTATTTCTTATGCACATTGTAAAGGTACTCTTTGGTTACATGTAATGTATGTGGAATGTGCTAACCTTAGTTGAGGAGAGTACATGCATAATAAGCTTTATTTACTCTTTGCCTACACTACCTTAAATAAGGGCTTCTCTGGTGGCTCAGAGGTTAAAGCGTCTGCCTCCAATGCAGGAGGCCCTGGTTCGATCCCTGGGTTGGGAAGATCCCCTGGAGAAGGACATGGTATCCCACTCCAGTATTCTTGCCTTTTCCCCTTCTTAAAATTTATAACATAGATTTTAAAATAAATCTTGTGATTATAATATATAGCTAATTACTTTGCAAATATTATTTTCTGATTTATATTTGCACATCTTTTTTTTTTTCTCCTAGACTTAAATATTTCTTATTATAAAGTTATAGAATGAAACTTAAGTTTGAGAAAGGCCAATAAAAAATATGGTTTAGGTGTTTTATTTTCTGAGTTTTCCATTTTATACTTTGGGATATTCTGTTTATACCATTTAATATTATCATGATTGATAGCCCATCAATGTGTCCCTGTAGTAAAATTCAGCAATAGTGGGTCTAGTTACTAAGTTACTAATTACTAAAGCAGTAATTGTGAGTCTAATTCTATTTAATAATTTCACCAAGTAAGTATTTATGGTGCACTTAATATGTACTATTTATTGTTCTAAATCCTGAGAATGCAAAGATACATAAGATGTTTTTTCTAACATAGAATGGGTCATAGCGTAGAGGGGAATGAGATAGGTTTGTAGATCTTCCTGACATTTCCATTCATCTTTTTCTTCATTTCAGGAGTCCTTCAGAGCGTTAGTTCTTAGAAATAATCCAGGCGTGAAATAGAAGACAATTAAACAGCTAAAGACTNAGGGGAATGAGATAGGTTTGTAGATCTTCCTGACATTTCCATTCATCTTTTTCTTCATTTCAGGAGTCCTTCAGAGTGTTAGTTCTTAGAAATAATCCAGGCGTGAAATAGAAGACAATTAAACAGCTAAAGACTTATATTTTGTTGCTCTTTGTGGTATTACTCTTCCCAATTGTCAGACTAAAACCTGGTAGTCCAGTTTTAGTCCTTGTAGAAAATCTGTATTTCTTATTATTCTTTGTAGTCTCACAATTTAGCAGAGGTCCTAGCAAAAAGTACATGTTTTATATTTATTACATTGTTGAATTAATTTGTGTAACAGTGTGTGTTCAGTCATTCAGTCATTCAGTCAGTATAACTCTTTTTGAATTCATGGACGCAGTCCACCTGGCTCTTCTGTCTGTGGGGATTCTCCAGGCAAGAATAATGGAGTGGGTTGTCATGCCCTCCTCCAGGAGACCTTCCCACACAAGGGATTGAACTCAGATCTCCCACATTGCAGGTTCATTCTTTACTATCTGTGTCACAGAAATCCTACAAAATGTTGAATTTTGAATTGTTGAATTAGTACATTGATTGAACTTTGCAAGTATAGCTTTCCTCGTATGTCCTCAACCTATTAGAAAATCATATCACTTTATTTTGTCTGTCCCCAGTAATGTTTGTCTGAAAGTCAGTTGCAAAATTATTGCATTTAGACAACATATTAGCCTGTCAAATAATTGTTTCCCATTTGTTTTAATCTTTTCTGATGGTCACCACCTCAGGAATATATGCAGTTTTAGTTTTTTGTACCTTCCAACTTTCCTGTTCTTGCTATAAGCGACTGCATATCCTCCATTAACATTATGCCATGGTCAGGAAATTGCACAAGCACATTATGATGATGCTAATAATGCCAGTACAATTTAAGCAGAGCAGAATGTATGATAATTATGCCTTAAGGGGTAAGAAAAAATTTCATAAAAGAAGTGGTCTTTGAGGGCTAAAAAGGAAATTTGCTTGTTGGATAAGGGAGTAGTAACTAACTTTGCTGTATGGAAAATCTCTGATCACTGACAGAAATGTATGAAAAAGAAGGGTATGATCAAGTAACAACAACTTGTTTTCTATGGTTACACTATGGAAAGAATTCAGAAGGTTGTGAAGAAATGGGAATTAGGTATGTTCCAGAAAGATGGAACTAAGACTGTGAAGAACTTGATGGAAAATGAAAACATCTTTGAACTTTATTCTCTGGAAAGTACTTTTATTATGTGAAATTAAAAATATAAGGTATATATTTTAGAGAGATGACCCTGCTATAACTCTGATGCTGAAAATAAGGAAAAATAGCAGAGTCAATCTCAGCACATAGAGGAGGTTAGTGCCTGAGAATAAACCATCTTTGCCATAAGCACAGAATAGGGTGTTGTTGGAAAATAACATAATAAATAACAGTTCTTTGTATAGGAAATATGTGAAAAAGAGTCATATATTATTTCACTAATTTATTCAACACTAAGTTCTATGTTCCAAGCAAATTGCTATATTCTGTGTTTAGAGCCATAGATAAAAATGAAAAATCCTTCGTTATGTATATGTTGTTTAACTTTTATTAGGGGAGATAAGAATTTAGCAAATATGTAAATAAATGTAGAATGAAAATTGGTGATAACTTTGAAGGAAATTGGCCCTCCTACCTGACACTAGTAATAAAGAACCTACCTGTCAATGCTGGAGACACAAGAGATGTATGTTGAATCCCTGATCAGGAAGATTCCCTGGAGACGGGCATGGCAAGCCATTATTCTTGTCTGGAAAATCCCACAGACAGAAGAGACTGTCAGGCTACAATCATGGGATCTCACAGAATCAGACATGATTGAAGTGACTTAACATGTACTGATGAAGGAAATTAGGTGAGAAAGGAGATTGAGCAAAAGAGTGATACCAATTTTCCTCGCTAAGGAAAGCCTTAGCGAGACGTGGATTTGAGGGAAGAAGTCATAAAACTTTCTGAGAAAGAACTTTCCAGGCATAGGTTATAATTTGGATGGAGTAGAGTAAATGAACAGAAGAGAGATAAAGATCTCTGTATAGTCAGTCAGTCAGTTCAGTCGGTCAGTTGCGTCTGACTCTTTGTGACTTCATGGACTGCAGCACACCAGGCTTCCCTGTCCATCAACAACACCTGGAGCTTACACAAACTCATGTCTATTGAGTCGATGATGCCATCCAACCATCTTATCCTCTTTCGTCCCTTTCTCCTCTCACCTTCAATCCTTCCCAGAATTAGGGTCTTTTCAAATGAGTAACTTCCTAGCATCAGGTACCCAAAGTATTAGAGTTTCAGCTTCAGCATCAGTCCTCCAAATAAATATTGAGAGCTGATTTCCTTTAGGATTAACTGGATCTCCTTGCAGTCCAAGAGACTCTCAAGAGTCTTCTCCAACACCACATTTCCAAAGCATCAATTATTTGTTGCTCAGCTTTCTTTATAGTCCAACTCTCACATCAGTACATGACTCATGGAAAAAACATAACTTTAACTAGATGGACATTTGTTGACAATGTAATGTCTCTGCTTTTTAATATGCTGTCTAGATTGGCCATAACTTTTCTTCCAAAGAGCAAGCGTCTTTTGATTTCATGGCTGCAGTCACCATCTGTAGTGATTTTGGAGCCCAAGAACAGAGAGATGCATAAAAGGTAAACACATTATAAGAAGTGGATATTATTTATAATAGAGTTGCAGAATCAGAAGTTGATATTTTCAGGCAGATTTTGAGTTGAATTTTGTACAGATTTGTGTTTCCTGTAAAACATCCAGAAGAAATATCCACTAAGTAAATGAAAGCTTGACTTGGCAGTGCAAAAGCCTGATTGGGGAAACAGAATAAGAGTAATAATAAAACAATTTTGAAAAGATCTATTCTAAAATTGGAGGAAAGAAGAGGCTGAATCAAGAACAAAGAACAACAACAAAAAAGTTTAAAAAAGTAGAGCAACATTGAAAATGCTCTAGAGAAGTTATATAGGTAAAAACTGAGAGTAGATAATTGTATTGAGCAATTAAAAGAGCAGAAGAGCCTATAGACTATACAGTCCATAGGGTCATAAAAGAGTGGGACAGGACTTAATGTCTCAACAACAACAAAATGATCGAAACAAGAATACTTTTACTGGATTAGTAGAGGGAAAAGCCAGAGAAGGCAATGGCACCCTACTCCAGTACACTTGCCTGGAGAATCCCATGGATTGAGGAGCCTGGAAGGCTGCAGTCCATAGGGTCGCTGAGAGATTTCACTTTCAGTTTTCACTTTCATGCACTGGATAAGTAAATGGCAACCCACTCCAGTGTTCTTGCCTGGAGAATCCCAGGGAAGAGGGAGCCTGGTGGGCTGCCGCCTATGGGGTCGCACAGAGTCGGACACAGCCGAAGCGACTTAGCAGCAGCAGCAGCAGAGGGAAAAGCAGATCATACATTGTCTGTGAAATGTATGCATGTGAGGAAAATTAAGGAAGTTTAAGAGTTGAAGACCTAATCTTGTGAATGTGTGGAAAAAGCTATCTTTTATTCTGATCACTTATAGGTACATTTAATTACTCAGAGTTTTGTGTAATTTTAAAAAAATTTAAGTCCAATGATGCTATTCATACCAAATGCAATACAAGAAATTTAAAGGAACCAACAACTTGCTTTATTATTTCAGAATTAACAGAACAATTTGTTTATTGAATAGAGTCCAGGAATCTGGCAAAGTAGATGTAACACATGATCTCAAGTTAAAATATCTAGATTTCAAAAAATGATTCTGTTAAATAGTTTTGAGCATGGTGTTAAACTTCTTTGAGATATAGTTCCCTTTCTCATAAAGTGAGGATAATAATATCATGTAAAAAACAACCTAAACTATTAATGTTAAATCAGTGAATATATATTATATACATGTGCATAGATAGATAGATAGATAGATAGTGCTATGTTACATTGCTTCAGTCATGTCCAACTCTTTGTGGCCCTATGGACTATAGCCAATCAGACTCTTCCATCCATGGGATTCTCCAGGCAAGAATGCTGGACTAGATTGCCATGCCCTCCTCCAGGGGATATTCCTGACCCAGCGATTGAATCCATGTCATCTCCTGCATTAAAGGTGGATTCTTTACCAATAGTGCCACCTGGGAAGCCTACACACACACACACACACACACACACACACA
>SJYV01051486.1:125638-148976 GCA_006410875.1 Neotragus pygmaeus | reverse complement strand
GTTTCTCATGATGTACTCTGCATATAAGTTAAATAAGTAGGGTGACAATATACAGCCTTGACATACTCCTTTTCCTATTTGGAACCAGTCTGTTCCATGTCCAGTTCGAACTGTTGCTTCCTGACCTGCATACATATTTCTGTAGAGGCAGGTCAGGTGGTCTGGTATTCCCATCTCTTTCAGAATTTTCCACAGTTTCTTGTGATCCACACAGTCAAAGACTTTGGCCTAGTCAATAAAGCAGACATAGATGTTTTTCTGGAATTCTCTTGCTTTTTCCATGATCCAGCGGATGTTGGCAATTTGATCTCTGGTTTCTCTGCCGGAGACTTAGTGAAAGTGGGGTAGAGAAGGGGGAAGTTCTTTAGAATCAACTTGAGGAAGGAATTCAGTGAAGAAGATAGAAAAAAGGTCACAAAATAAGAAGAAATAAAAATTACAGCATTGAAAATACAATGATACCCTCAAGAGAATAGCTTCAATAGGGTATTTTGCTGTCTCCAAGGAACCTGTAACTTGTATTATCTGATATTGTACCTTCACATAATGCTGGTGCATCAGTATAAACGAGTTACAGACACTACTTGCTCTTTATATAGTGAGATAATCAATTATGAATAATATCCTTTAATCTTCAAACCTTTAATGTTTTTCCAGAATATGACCTATGCCTATAGTCATTTCAGATTTGTGGTCTTTCCTACTCACTACTATCGATATGAACATGACTATTGTAACATTATCAACCTGGACCCACCGTGTGTTTAACCATCTCCAGTCCATTCAATATCTGCTCCTACAGAGTTCACCTCAAATAGAATTTTAAAACTTCCCAGTTATTTCTTTTAGGGTTTGATAAATTGTCATGGTAATGAATGCTATAGAAATAAGAGATTTACACTTAACACTGGACTGGAAGAAACACAAACTGGAATCAAGATTGCTGGGAGAAATATCAATAACCTCAGATATGCAGATGACACCACCCTTATGGCAGAAAGTGAAGAGGAGCTAAAAAGCCTCTTAATGAAAGTGAAAGAGGAGAGTGAAAAAGGTGGCTTAAAGCTCAACATTCAGAAAATGAAGACCATGGAATCTGGTCCCATCACTCCATGGAAAATAGATGGGAAACAGTGTCAGACTTTATATTTTTGGGCTCCAAAATCACTGCAGATGGTGACTGTAGCCATGAAATTAAAAGACACTTATTCCTTGGAAGAAAATTTATGACCAGCCTAGATAGTATATTCAAAAGCAGAGACATTACTTTGCCAACTAAGGTCCATCTAGTCAAGGCTATGGTTTTTCCAGTAGTCATGTATGGATGTGAGAGTTAGATTGTGAAGAAGCCTGAGCACTGAAGAATTGATGCTTTTGAACTGTGGTGTTGAGGAAGACTCCTGAGAGTCCCTTGGACNCCAACTAAGGTCCATCTAGTCAAGGCTATGGTTTTTCCAGTAGTCATGTATGGATGTGAGAGTTAGATTGTGAAGAAGCCTGAGCACTGAAGAATTGATGCTTTTGAACTGTGGTGTTGGAGAAGACTCCTGAGAGTCCCTTGGACTGCAAGGATATCCCACCAGTCCATTCTGAAGGAGATCAGTCCTGGAATTTCTTTGGAAGAAATGATGCTAAAGCTGAAACGCCAGTATTTTGTCCACCTCATGCGAAGAGTTGACTCATTGGAAAAGACTCTGATGCTGGGAGGGATTGGGGGCAAGAGGAGAAGGGGACGATAAAGGATGAGATGGCTGAATGGCATCACTGACTCAATGGACATGAGTCTGAGTGAACTCCGGGAGTTGGTGATGGACAGGGAGGACTGGCATTCTGCGATTCATGGGGTTGCAAAGAGTCAGACACGACAGAGCGACTGAACTGAGTTGACACTTAATATGTTTCTATTCTTACTATTTTTTACTCCAGTGAGTGAGTTTTATATTCTGTAATTGATTAATGTTCCCATTTTATAGATCAATAAATTAGATCTCAAAAAGCTGAAATAACTTGCCCAAGATGGCATGAGATGATAAAAGCAACACAAATTCACCAGAGTTTTTCAGAACACTCAAAGTAAAACAGTGAACTGAATACATGCCTATGCTATGCATGTGTGTAGAGAATAATTCGATTAACATACTAAATATTTAGAGAATTAAGTTGTTAAAATGTCAATAGTTTACTGGTGATTTCTTATCTTTAAGCCTGAACAACTGTTTCTATAACAAATACTAATCTAACCATAATTTGAATATGATAATTTAAAACAGACATTAATTTTAGAATTCTTTTAAGTTTAATAAATTTTTAATCCCAAATGAAATGCAGTGACACTAAATATATGCTGACTCAAATTTTATTTGAAGNAGGGCTCTTCTACTGGTAAATACCTTAATGTTTGCAAAATGTTTATTATAGACAGTTTTCAAGGTGATTTGACCAAGTTATGTTCCTTTTTTTTTTTTCTGCAGACATTTCTCCAATAAAATGACAGAATTCTCTGAAGGCCTAGTGATAACCATTTTTTTTTTGTTGTTGTTATTCCAGAACTATATTTCTATATTTGACAATTTTTGAGCTTCCAATTTATTTATTCACTTAAATTTCTAGATTCTCATCATGGTAATTAAAAAGTGCAGAGGCAATAGTGTGTTGTTGTTGCTGTTGTTTAGTCACTGAGTCACGTCTGACTGTATGTGATCCCATAGATTGTAGCGCATCATGCTCTTCAGTCCATGGAATTTCCCAGGCAAGAATACTGGAGTGGGTTGCCACTTCCTCCTCCAGGCGATCTTCCAGATCCAGGAATCAAACCCACATCTCCTGCAATGGCAGTGATTCTTTACCACTGAGCTACCAGGGAAGCCCTATTGTTGCCTATGACTTTCAGCTAAAAAGTGTAAACAATAAGTTTCCAGTTACTTTCTGCATATTTGCCATTCTAACACCAATACAGTTAGGCTCTTCAGATAAACCCATAGAACTACCTTGCTGTTAGCTAGGTCCCTTTTGCCTCTGACTCTTCTGAAAAGGGCTTGATTTGAAAAATAAACTTGCTTTTTTATTTATTAGCCTATTAACATATTTTGCTTGAATCTATGTAAATATGTGTATATGCTGCATAAACTTATGTTTTCTTTTTTTGTAATTCTTTTTTAATATAAATTCATTTATTTTAATTGGAGGTTAATTACTTTACAATATTGTATTGGTTTTGACATACATCAACATGAATCTNTGTGTATATGCTGCATAAACTTATGTTTTCTTTTTTTGTAATTCTTTTTTAATATAAATTCATTTATTTTAATTGGAGGTTAATTACTTTACAATATTGTATTGGTTTTGACATACATCAACATGAATCTGCCACGGATGTAGATAACAGAATTAGAAGCTAGAGCTGTGTGAATGATTATACCAGTAATGGAATATAACAATTGGGCAACATTACTTTGTACTTAAGGAACAAACACACTTCTTTAATTTTTCAAACTGAGATGTTAAAAACTGTCTAAGTCATTCTATCATGTCACAAAACTAACAGACACATGCCTATAAAAAAGAGTGAGTTTGTACCAAATGTAAATAGAAAATCAGAGAAAAAGTCACTTTCAGTCTTGTAGGATCCTACACTAGAGATCAAACAGCCTTACCAAACAGACAGTGTTATCACTGACAGATAACACTTTGAATTGGTTTTACTCTTATTTAAGAAAATCCTACCAAAATCTATTTACCAGCCAATAAAATGTCATGAATAACTGCATCAAATGCTCCCAAAAGGCCCAACAAAATCATGAAAGACAATATCCGTTGTTGCAATCAAAAGGACATTATTTACTTTCAATACAGCAGTCTCAGCACTATGATGAGGATGAAACCCTGATTGAAATTGCTCAAATGAGTCAAATTGCATCATGTGTTAATGTAATTGATTACAACCTCCAACACTTGAAGCACAGCCTAAATTAAAAAATGAATGATGGCGTTGCACTTTATTCGCCAGTAATGAAGCTTTCTTCAGCACTTCTGGCTCAGTAGAAATTCATGGTCACTTGAAGAGCTGATCCAGAGCCAAAAAGGAATAAAGAAACTCTTAAAATGCTCATCAATGACATTTTGAGTATTAATATCCAGATACAAGATGGAGGACTGGCTCTTACTGAGAATCCGTTCCCCTGCTCTAAGAGAACCAAATGTGTGTGTAGTTGCTCAGTCATGTCTGACGCTTTGCAACTCCATGGACTATAGCATAACAGGCTCCTCTGTCCATGGGATTTCCCAGACAAGAATACTGGAGTGGAATGCCATGCCCTCCTCCAGAGATAAAGCTCAACCCAGGGATAGAACCCAGGTTTCCTGCATTGCAGGTGGATTATTTATCAGCTGAGCTACCAGGGAAGCCCAAGAGAACCAAGAGACTTTCCTAATTTTTGAAAGAGATCCACCCAAAAGGAAGATGGAAATTACAAATTTAAAACAACTTTCCCATGTCTTCTTTGGTGTTTGTGAATACATAGCAGCCTAAAGTGAATCATAGCAATCACAGATCATGTTTCGCTTTGCTGCTTCTTGTTGTTCAGTCACTAAGTCATGTCCTACCCTTTGTGATCCCATGAACGGCAGCACACCAGGCTTCCTTGTCCTTCACTATTTCCCAGAGTTTGTCTAAACTCACGTCCGTTGAATTGGTAAGCTGTAAGAACTATAAATGACATATTGTCAGATCTTAGTGGTCCTGACTCTCTTTGGTGCCTCCCACAGATTATGAGACACAGAACCTGTGTCACTGACCTCAAGAGGGTTGCTCTATATGTGTTCCAAAGCATCCCCAAGTACAAATGGAAGAGACAAAATCAGGAAATATTTGTATATTTCAACTCATATGTTTCATTGTCCTGTATTTGACAACACATCTTGCATGCACATTAGTTTTATACTGGAAACATCCATCCATTCAGGCTTCTATACATAAAATGTATCAGAATCATAAAGGGTAAATCCCTAAGTGCCATTATATATACATATGCAATGTGCACATTCATATGAAATTACTTCCTTTTTAAAATTTATGTGTGTTTTTTATTTTTATTTTACTTTACAATACTCTATTGGCTTTGCCATACATCGACATGAATCCAGCACAGGTGTACACAAGCTCCCAATCCTGAATCCCCCTCCCACCTCCCACCCCACAACGTCTCTCTGGATCATCCCCGTACACCAGCCCCAAGCATCCTGCATCCTGTATCAAACATAGACTGGTGATTCGTTTCTTACATAATAGTATATATGCTTCAATGCCATTCTCCCAGATCATCCCGCCCTCTCCTACTCCCTCTGAGGCCAAAAGTCCATTGTCTATGTCTGTGTCCTTTTGTTGTCTCACATACAGGGTCATCATTACTATCTTTCTAAATTCCATATATATGTGTCAGGATACTGTATTGGTGTTTTTCTTTCTGGCTTACTTCACTCTGTATAATAGGCTCCAGTTTCATCCATCTCATTAAAACTGATTCAAATTTATTCTTTTTAATGGCAGAGTAATACTCCATTGTGTATATATGCCACAGCTTGCTTATCCATTCATCTGTTGATGGACATTTAGGTTGTTTCCATGTCCTGCCTAGTTTCACTAAGATTATGAGAGTATATATTGTCTTTGGGTTAACTTTTGTATTACCAACTATTTAAGGTAAGAGGATTTTTCAATAATATTTAGTAGCAATGCAAATATATATATATTTTTTCTTCAGTAATAGTTTTATTATAATAAACTGTCTTATCAGAATGCAAGTATGACAGTCAAAATATACACTACATGCTTACTCTCACATCTATATGTTCATTTTTATATCCTAAACATGAAGTTATGACAAGAGAGAAACTATAAAAGAGTTTGTACTTAAGTAACAACACAAGTATAATTTCACACAAAATCATCACAGAATTTTATTGAAATATATCAGCTGTCTCATTAACTAATTCTTGAAATGGCATAATGACCCAGCGCATCACATCTAATGACAAAGTGAATGTAATTAAAATTCAACCTACGGCAAAAGATAATAACTAACAAATGAAGAGAAACCATTAAATTTATGCTAAAAGGTGAATTAATAACCTTGAATAGAATGATGATAGAACACTCTAATGACTGCATTTCACTGATAACTGTCCAAAATCTGAAGTCAATCACTTGTCCTTTTAAGTTGTGTTCAAATATCCCAAAATCCATGAGGAAATGTTAACTTCCTTGTTTCCCAAGCAATTTCAAGTCCTCCCATCAGTAGTTATTTTGCTTTTAATTTCCTTCCAACATTTATTGCAGATTTTGCTCTTTTCAGTTTTTGTTCGTGTTTCATGCCTCTGACTTTTCATTTAGTCATATCATACATAGGTCATAAAACTATGCTTTATTTAGAAGACCACTGAACTTAGAAGACAATTTTTTTGGGTGTTGAATCAGAATAACTGTGGTTGAGTTTACATTTTACCACTTAGTAGACGAGTATTATTGAAATTAGCCTCTTGAATCACTGCTTTCTCACTGTACAGGGAATTTAAAAATAACTACATCTGCAGATTGCTTATAAGGAACAAATGTGTTAATTTGAAAGAATCCTTCAGTTGTTTAAATGTAAAATAGTATTTTCAATGTTAAGTGATGGCTCAACAATATCCAAGAGTGCAATTAGGAAAAATAGCAGTATATGGCACGGATTTTTAAGAGGTAAAAAATAATGTAGTTCATCATATTTAACTTTTTGATTTTATATACATGAAGAACTTGTTGTCACAGTGATAAATGAATTCAAGGTTCCACAAATATCAGAATTAGAGATTTGAGGGAAAAATACTCGAGTTGTGGATAGGTTTTTGTTATTGCTGTTGTTGTTGTCATTCTAAAAAAAAATCTTGTGTAATACACTAAATAGATAAGTTGTGAGTAAGTATTTACAGGAAGAAAAGGGATGAAATTATTTCTAAATTGATACAGGGCTATTTTAGAACGTTATACCATATATAACGTTCTAAATAAAGAGATGAGAATTTTCCTTTGAATTTGTTACTACAGAGGAGGCACAAAATTAATTGTGTTCTATTTTCTTCATATGTAAAATGAATAGGATGAGATAATCTATAATGCTCAGTAACTCAATTTCCTGTCATTCCCCATTGCCTAGAGTATGTGAGGCTTAAGAATTTGGCTTTATGGTGAAGATCAAGTAGCTTGATTCTGGCTTAGCCAGGTTTCTCTGGACCTGGAACAGATAACTGTGTATAAACTTTACAGTCTCTGAAATGGAGGTTCAAATAGTACTTATTTCATACAGATGCTTCATACAGATGCTCTAAGGATTTACTGTTATGATTGATAAAAAGTTCTTTGCACATACAAAGTGGTATGTGCATACAGAGTGGTACATATGAGCTACTCATTTCCCTCAGGATCATGAACATGCATTTACCAGTACCATTAAACTTTTATTCAGACTTGATAATAATAATAGATAGACTTCCCTGGTGGCTCAGTAATAAAGAATCCTCCTGCAATGCAGGAGAACCCAATTCAATTCCTGGGTTGATTCCCTGGAGAAATGAATGGCAAACCACTCCAGTATACTTGCCTGAAGAATCCCATGGACAGAGCAGCCTGCAACACTAGAGTTCATAGGATCATGAAAAGTCAGACACACCTGAACTGACTTAGCACAATAATAGATAATAGATAATAGTAAATATAGAAAACATTCATTGATTATATAGTGTACCACTACAATTGGGCACAGCATCTGATCAAGGAATTATTAGTCATTTCCTGTCTAAATGAGAAGACTGGCTTTTAGAACATCACCTGTTTATTATTTGAACAATTTACTATTTTAAACCATCATATAGATCTGAAAAGCAATAGAAATCATGTCTGAATAGAAACACTAAGCAATTTATTTGCATCACTCTTTACAATATCCAAGAAATGGAAGCAACTTTAATGCCCTCTGAGGGATGAATGCATGGAGAAATTGGGGTATATTACAAGTTCTCATGAGGCCTTGCAAGCAGTGGAAACTTTGAGAAAAGAAGCAGGGAGATGTCAATATGCTTAGTGTGTTTAAGAGATAATCAAGGATACAAGAGAGTAGCTGGAAAGGAATCCTTTCCATGACCACGGTATAAGTGCTATGCTATAGAATGTACTTTAAATATGCATTTTCTCTAATCATTAAAGTGATACATCTGGAAAAGACAAAAAATCTAAGTCAAAAAGATACATGCCCCTAAATGCTCATAATGGCTGTTCATTACAACCAAGATATGCAAGCAATCAAAGTGACCATGAATGAATGAATGAGTAAAGAAGATGTGATAACTTCAGACACTCAGTCATGTCCAACTCTTTGCAACCCCATGGACTGCAGAACACCAGGCTTCCCTGTCTATCACCAGCTCCTGGAACATACTCAAACTTCTGTCCATCTACTCAGTGGTGCCATGCAACCATCTCACCCTCTCTCAATCCCTTCTCCTCCTGCCTGCAATCTTTCTCAGCATCAGGGTCTTTTCCAATGAGTTAGTTCTTCATATCAGGGGCCAATATATTGGGAGTTTCAGCTTCAGCATCCATCCTTCCAGTGAATATTCAGGAGTGATTTCTTTTTGGATGGACTGGTTGGATCTCCTTGCAGTCCAAGGGACTCTCAAGAGACTTCTCCAACACCACAGTTAAAAAGCATTAATTATTTGGTGCTCAGCTTTCTTCAGAGTCCAACTCTCACATCCATACATGACTATTGGAAAAACCATAGCTCTGAGTAGACAGACCTCTTTTGGCAAAGTAGTGTCTCTGCTTTTTAATATGCTGTCTAAATTGGTCATAGCTTTTCTTCCAAGGAGCAAGCATCTTTTAATTTCATGGCTGCAGTCACCATCTGCAGTGATTTTGGAGCCTTAGAAAATAAAGTCTGTCACACTTTTAATTGTTTCCTCATCTATGTCATGAAGTGATGGGTCAAGATGACATGATATTGAATGTTGAGTTTTAAGTCAACTGTTTCACTCTCCTCATTCACTTTCATCAGAGGCTCTTTAGGTCTTCTTCACTTTTTGCCATAAGGATGGTGTTATCTGCATATCTGAGGTTATTCTCCCAGCAATCTTGATTCCAGCTTGTGGTTCATCCAACCCAGCATTTCACATGATGTACTCTGCATATAAGTTAAAATAAGCAGGGTGACAATATACAGCCTTGATGTACTCCTTTCCCAGTTTGGAAACCAACCAGTCTACTGTTCCATCACCAGTTCTAACTGTTGCTTCTTGACCTGCATACAGAGGAGGTAGGTAAGGTCATCTGGTATTCTTATCTCTTTAATAATTTTCCAGAGTTTGTTGTGATCCACACAGTCAAAACCTTTGACAGTCAATAAAGTAGAAGGTGTGATATACATACTTACACGTACACGATTGTTAGTCACTTCAGTCATCTCTAACTCTTTGGAACACTGTGGACTGTAGCCTACAAGGCTGCTATGGTCATGGGATTCTCCAGGCAAGAATGCTGGAATGGGTTGCCATGCCTTCCTCCAGGGGATCTTCCTGATCCAGTAATGGAAATGGGGTCTCCTGCATTTCAGGCAGATTCTTTACCAGCTGAGCTTCCTCAGAAGCCCCGCACTTGAGAAGGGCATTACTAAAGAATGTTCAAACTATCAGACACTTGCACTCATCTCCCATGCTAGTAAGGTGACTAGCATGTCACTAGTATAAGAATAGCATCATCTCCGATGTTCAACATCCATTAAACCAGGCCTCAGCAGTACGTGAAATGAGAAATTTCAGATGTTCAAGCTGGGTTTCAAAAAGACAGAGGAAGTAGAGATTAGCTTGCTAATATTAGCTGGATCATAGACAAGGCAAGGGAATTCCAGAAAAGCATCTACCTCTGTTTCATTGACAATGCTAAAGCCTCTGACTATATAGACCTAACTGTGGAAAATTCTTCAAGAGATAGGAATACGAGATAACCTTACATGTCTCCTGAGAAACCTGTATGTGAGTCACGAAGCAATAATTAGAAATTTATATGGAACAACTGACTAGTTCAAAATTGAGAAAGGAGTATGACAAGGTTTTGTGTCACTCTATTTATTTAACTTATATGCACAGCACATGATGTGAAATGCCAGGCTGGATGAGTTGCAAGCTAGAATCAAGATTGCTGGCAGAAATATCAACAACCTCAGATATGCAGAAGGAAAAGAGGAACTAAATAGCTTATTGATGAGGGTGAAAGAGGAGAGTGAAAAAAACTAGCTTAAACTTAGTATTAATTAAAAAAAAAAAAACACTCAAAAACTAAGATCATGGTATCTAGTCCCATTAGTTCATGGCAAATAAAAGGGGAAAAGTGGAAGCAGTGACAGATTTTCTCTTCTTCGTTTCTAAAATTACCACAGATGGTGACCACACACATAAAATTAGGAGAAAATTGCTTCTTGGCAGGAAAGCTATGACAAACCTAGACAGTGTTTTAGAAAGCAGACATCACTTTGCTGATAAAAGTCCATGTAGTCAAGGTTATGCTCTTTCCAGTAGTCATGTACAGATGTGAGAGTTGGACCATAAAAAAGGCAGAATACCAAAGAATTTATGCTTTCAAATTCTGGTACTGAAGAAGACTCTTGAGAGTCCCTTGGGCAGCAATGATATCAAACCAGTCATTCTAACAGAAATCAACCCTGAATATTCGTTGGGAGGACTGATCCTGAAGCTGAAGCTCCAATACTTTGTCCACAGAATGTGAACAACCAAGTTGTTGAAAAAGACCCTGATGCTCAGGCAGAAGGAAAAGAGGGTGACAGAGGATAAGATTGTTGGATGGCATCTCTGATTCAACGGATATGAACACGGGCAAACTCCAGGAGACTGTGAGACCCAAGGTGGCCTGGTGTGCTGCAGTCCTTGGAGTCACAAAAAGTTGAACACTACTTGGTGACTGAACAATAACAGCCTAACCTATATTTGATGTAGTAGAATTAGCCCCCTTTCCTTACTTGGTATCTGACCCCTGATGATCCCATAGCTCTAACCATTTTTTTGTTTTGTTTTCTGTGTGTGTGTGTGTGTGTGTGTGTAGTGGTATGTGTACCTATAGTTTACCTATTTTCCTCTGCTTATCAGAATAACATATATCTATCATTGAGATATTGGAAAATTTATAAATAAAATTATAAAAATAATATAAATTCACCCAACCAAGATGCAGATGGTATTATGTCTCTTTATTCTGCATATGGAGAGGAAGACAATCCTAAGAGGGGACTAGTTTGTCTTTTACATTCTGAGTGTCAGCCACATTCAAGACATCAAACACAGAGTTCACTAGGGGGGCTAGCCCATGATGATGCTTAAAAACTAGTCATGAAATCGTGCCTGAAAAATTATTCCAAATATTCTTATACATCATCAAGTAATTTTCCAAATCCTGAGTTTGAATTACTTTATAATAGCATTTTATATAGATATATATGGGCTTCCCAGATGGCATAGTGGTAGAGAATTTGCCTGAAATGCAGGAGACTCAGGTTCAATCCCTCGGTTGGAAAGATCCCCTGGAAGAAGAAACGGCAACCCACTTCAGTATTCTTACCTAGAAAATCCCATGGACAGGGGAGTCTTACAGGTTGCAAGCCATGGGTCATAAAAATCGGATGTCACTCAGTGATTGAGCACACACACAGAGGCATATATATATATATATATATATACCACTTGGGAAACCTGTACACACACACATACACACACGCACACACACAGTAGTAAATATATATAGCAAAAAAATGACTTATTCAGTTGTATAAAATTCTCAAGCATTTTTGCTAGACATAAAAAGAGCTAGCACTAAACTTCAAAATAATGCAATTTAATTTATTTGAAAATATCTATGTTATATAAAGAGAAGAGAGCGTTGTGTTAATTTTTTTTTTCCTTTATCAGAGAAATTTTAGTAACTGGAATTTTAGGGTTATCTCACCATCATCGATCCCTTTGACTCATAGTTCTTTATGCCATTCCCATTCTTTATTTCATCGGTGTTTTGTTCTGTGCAATTTAGTGTTGCTGTTTATTATGTTAATCAACTATGCTGAAAATGTACCTAGAACAATGATAACACTTTGTATTTAAGGGGGTTTACATCAAATTCAGCTTTTGAAAGGTATCACTTATACTCAATTATTGCAGTTTGAGCATACATTTATATCTTACAAAAGATAAACCACAAATGAAAGCATAAAACTTCTAGGAAGGTAATCAAGCCATAAAACATATTGTCAACCCAATCTGAAATACTTTTCATGGGAATACAAATGTAAATTATGTCAGATTTCTTTAGCAATCTAGCAAGAAGAAAAATGACATGATTTAACCATTTTTTTCATAGAAAGAAAAATGCTCCTACTGTTTGTGGAAATCAAGTATTTCAAAAAATAAAAGTTCACAATAAGCACATGAATTTACATGGTTTCTTCAGAAAAATGAAACATGAGGCACTTAGGAAGGACTCGTTTCCTGTAATCAGGCATGAAAAGACATTATAAAAGCAGCAATGTGAATTTGTTTCTGCATTTCCTACCTGACGTTGTAAACCATCCCTTAAGAACAAAACCCGAAAACATAAAAGGTAAGCTTTATTAAGTATGAATCAGTCACAACAGCTTTGAACACTAAGTAACACTGCCCTTATTTCTCTGCAGGGCTTCAGCTTTCTCAGTCAGGTTAAGTCACTTGCTCAAGGTCACCTCACTAGTTGGAAGCAGGCAAGAGCATGCATCAAGCCAGGTTTTGCATTAAAACCCCATGCTTTTCATTCTATTGTGCTTTCTCCGTATAAATAAAGAAAAATTGATAGAGAAAATAAAATAAATAAATGAATGAACTAGGCTGTATAGCTTAGAATAAAAACTGATTTTGTTTTATCACAAATAAAATATTTTCACATTTTTATGATGATTTTTCATATTTCATTTACAGTTTTATATTTATTTTCGAGTTGTGTGTGTGTGTGTGTTTATCCTCAGTCTTTATTTTTCACAACACACGTTTGTCTCTAGCTATTTTATATTTTCTTCCCTCAGGCTTTATTTATATATAATGTTATACATTTGCTGAAAATATTTCTTATTGAGGTTTAATTAACTAAGAATCAGTTATCTGGTTATTAAAGTTCTACATAGTTACCATAGCCATATTTCTTTTTCCTTGATCTATAATTGAATTTTATTGCATGTGTTTAAGTAAATTATACAATGAATTTAAATCATGGCAATTAACTTTTTAACTTATCAGATGGAGTAGTTTGTACTCCATTGTAAACTGAGACCATGGTTTATATGGATGAAATTTTCTTTTAATTTTGAATTTGAATTGTCTATAGCAAAATTATTTGCTTAAATACTGTATTGTATAATTAATGTTACAAAATAATTATATATTAGTGCATTCATTTATGCTAACTGTATAACAAAATTATTACTTGATTATCTAAGGAAATGTTCCAAATTAGTTACTTAAATAAATTTTCAACTTTATATAGCTAGCAAAATATTAAATTGACAAATATAAAAATTGTGTTGTAATGTCGCCATGTGAACAAGTACTCATTATATAAATGCATACAGTTNCTTGATTATCTAAGGAAATGTTCCAAATTAGTTACTTAAATAAATTTTCAACTTTATATAGCTAGCAAAATATTAAATTGACAAATATAAAAATTGTGTTGTAATGTCGCCATGTGAACAAGTACTCATTATATAAATGCATACAGTTTTATGTGTTTATACTTGTAAATATAAATATATACATTTAAAGTGTGTGTGCATATGAAGAAAGAAATAGCAAGTTTTCATAATATAATACAAGTGTGCCACCTTCTGGATTTAGTACACTTAGTGATAGTTTTTGATAATGTGCCTGGATTCCAAAAAATATTTATGGGTGGTGATGCCTCTTAGTTTTCCCTGCATTTTATTATATATGTCTAATATCGCTTTTAATATTCCTTGTATTTTACTATGCATAGAATTAATTTTGTGTATAAAAGATTTCTATATAATATAGCATTTTTCAAAATTTAAACTGGATGTAATAATTTGTATATTAGTGATACTAACAAGGTCAAACTAAAAGAAAACAATGCAATCAAAATATATACTTGAAAATTCATTCCTTCATTTATTCATTCATTTCCTGACAATAATAATTGATGTCAGCAATAAATTCAAATGTCCAATATCATATACAAAACATAATGGCAAACACATTTTGAACAGAGATTCCACTGGTCTAACGTTCTGAGTTTATATACACCTTGTCTCCTCCAAAATAATAAAACTAATAAGAAAACTCAAAATAAACATATCACCATTATATTATCAAGAATGCTTAGATATTATATAAATTGAGCAAATATGTTTGGGGTTTACAGCTAAAGAGTACACTTCTTTTCTCCTTTGGTGTCAGACTCCTTGACGCATCAGAAAGCTGAAATCATGTCCTCTCCATTCAGTTGTCAGTCATTTCCAACAGTCTCCTAACTCACTTATACGAGTGATAAATTGTGATTATTGCTCTTAGTTGCATAATACAAGTTGTTGATTTTTTTTTCTATTAAGGAAATGTCAGGCTTTTGAAGGGACTCTGGCTAATGGTAGTGTCCACCTTATTTTTTTTCTTTTGCCTGGATTTCCTCTTTTCCTTCTTTTGTCTATGACATTTTTGTAGAGATTTTTCCTGAATCTATAAAAATTATACTCTCTTTGACACTTTTTATTTTGCACATGGATAAGACTAACCCTGTATATAAACATATCCAGTATGCATAAAAATCTTAAATATGTCAGAGGACATATACACATTTTTATGGTAGACAGTATTTTATAATATAAGTTAAAGGTTCTTAGCCACTCTAATTGAATGCCAATTTTATGTAACCTATTTTCTAAAAGTTTCAAAAGACTTCTAATATCTTCCTTGGAAGAGGATTAGGAATTCATGAATTATGATACCTCTCCATTATATGTGTAAAATTGTGACAATACAGTCACAGTATTTTAAACATGGAATAATATCTTTGTCCAAATTTCTAACCCTTCAAACATTATTCCTTCATTCTTGAATCCTCAGATGATAACTTCTCAAGTGTATTCAACTAATGAATATGAAGTGTACTAAAACAAAATGAAACTGAATAGTGAAACTATTATAATAGAAGAGGATTTTAGATGCTTATGACTTAGAGCTCTACATATAATTCAAAGGATCAGAGCATGTGGAAGACAGTTCTCCCATCTTATTAGTATATCAACAAGGACATAGTTTGAAGCTCTTGCACTACATTCTGTCATGTATCTCCCAATGATGTCAGCATCTGTTACAAATATAAAATGAGACAATTCATACATAAGAGATTTTCAGCTTTGTAGAGAATAGTACTTTCTGTATACAGGAGCTTAGAAATTCTTGAACCTAATAACAAGCAACTTCAAAGATGTGTGGTAACTCAGTGTATATGTACACATAACCACCAGGAAAATGAATAGGAACTAAACACATTTCCAAAAGGACAGCAAATTCTTTTGGATCTCTCACAAGGTTACTTTCTGCAGTTTTCAGTAAAATTTTAACTGAATTGCCTTTTACAATGACATATATTTCAAAGTAAATATACTCTTTAAGTAATCAGTGTAAATGAGATCTTTATATTTTGAGTAGGATGTTTACAACAGAGTATAAATTTGCATACAAAATTAGCAGTTTTAGAATTGGGAGTGCAGTGAAGTTTCCAGCAACAGAAACTTTATATTGATATATCTTGTATATCAGACATATCCAAATTCATGTGGACAGTTCTTATAGTGCACCCACTGAGGACCTGAGTGTGTGAGGGACTCAGAAATCACTTATAAGTATCTATTCTTAAAGGAAGAGAAGATTTAGCATATACTTGGTGCAACGATGTCAACAATGGGAGAGAAAGGACACATGTAATTGCAGCCTTAGATATATTAGGAATTACTCATATGTTAGATCTTTCAGATTCCTGCCAAGATTTCAAGAATGTGTTGCTGTTTGAGAAGGATACATATTTATATAAAAGAAGATAACCTCAGAAGTTTTGTCAAACAACTGAAAGCCCCAAACTAAGCAGCTTGGTAAATTTTCTCCACAATTGGAAGAAACATATTTGTCCCAGTTAAATGTGATGACTTTTTATTGGTTGAAATACATGGCATGCTTTTTGCCTTTGGAATTGTGGAGAAAATCTCCATAGCAACTAGGACTCAATGGCTCCATAAAATAATGCCTGCCAGGAGCAGAAGAGGAGAAAATGACAGATGCTGACGAGTAGTTTAAGTGACTGATCATCAACACATATGAATGAAGCTTTGGGGAATTTAAATTGACTTCAGTGTACAAAATGCTGTGGGTGGTGTTGAGCCAAAGAAATGTGTTTTTAGTTATCTTTATCAGGACTCTTGAGTGACTAGGAACACATCAGGAAAAATAAAACCAGGAGGCAAATTGTAAAGATTATGTTATTCTTTAAAAATAATCAAATATCCAGAATCCAATGCCGTTTTTAAAATAGAATAATATTAGGGCAAGACTGCTAATTAATGATCTCTTCATGTGCTGCTTATTGTCACTGAAAAAAGAAGAAAACATCCTTTACAAGGACTAAGGTCAGAGATAAAACCAAAATCGAAAATTTAATGTGAAAGAATAAATCTGACCCCATGTTGGATCTGTTTTGTCTACTTTAACCTTTATATTCTACTGTTCTTGTTACAAGCTAAGAATGCTGCCTACAGCTTGAAATATATAGAACAGCCCTTTCTCAAGTCTCTAAACTTTAAAGGTATAACAATTTCCCTTTCATAAAGATATAAAAAAATGAAGAACAGAGAATAGCATTTGTCTTAAATGTTTACACAAACATCGTGACTGATACCAAGAAATTTGCAACAACCAGCCACACCTCCCTCCTCTCTAGTAGAAAATATGCTGGTATTCTAACTCAGATAAGATGATTTTCTGTGACACATCTTCTCAGTCAGCTGGTTTCCCAATAAAGTTGTTATTCCATTTCCAAACAATTTGCCTGTTTATTAGCCTGTTGTATGGTTATCATATAAACTTGGACTAACAAAAAGCTTGGGTATTTACAAATTTTTACCTAGTCTCCTAAGAAAGTGAGGTCATAACCTTGCCTCTCAATTACCAGGCAGCTCCATGAGTATCAAATCACCACTTGGTCCCTAAATGGATACTGGGGGACTTCTAGACAAAGCAAAGCATAACAAAACAAAATGGCAACAATAACAAAATGACTAAAAGTAGGGAGTTTCCTTAAAAATCGCTACATGCATTTACCATATAGAAATTAAATAAACCAAATTTGAGTCTGAATTTTTGAAGCCTTGACAAGATACAAAAAATGAAATGTGTAACCTATTTTGTGCATTTTAAATGGCTTTTAATAGCGTGCTAATTGCAGTAAGATATCACTGCTTTTTTTGAACAAAGGAAAAAAATTGAGTGGTAAATACATGTTATTAAAGGTCTGGGCCTCATTTGTCTTTACAAATATATGAGTTGGTACATTTCCCAGCTGAGAGATACTTGCATGCCCCTATTAACCATGCCAACAGTAAAGGAAGAAAATTATTGAAAAGCCAGAAAACTTAGAGTCAGAGGGAGTTAATAGTTTCTATGACTCCAAAGGAAAGCTCCAATCCTCTATTCTGGAATTTTTATGAGTTCCTCTTTCATATTAGAACCTCACCACAGGATGAGGAACTTGGATATAAAATCCACTTAGGGCAGGGCACGTTAATCACTTTAGCAGCCTGACAGGCAAAATGCTATAGTATAATATAGAAAAAGGAGGTACTGTGGAAAGTATTTGAAGACATTTATGTGAAGCTGGGTTTTTTAAAAACAATTATATTTTTATACTATATTTTATAAAGTTTTTAAAATTAAGACAAGCTATTAGGGATGATATTAACTGTTGATTCAATCTTTTTTTCAAAAATTTTGATAGGAAGCAAGCTTGCTTCTGTAGGTGTAACTTTATAGCAAATTCTGTAAATAGCTATACATATTTATGGTCAACACTTTCTAATGATTATTTTTTTCATATCTATATAGCCATTAAATACTAGAAAGCTTTGCACATAACATGACAAAATATTTAACCCAAACTGTTTGTCTTCGAGGAGAGGTGGAAGTAAACCTGAACTACAAGGGACAATCTTAAGTTGTCTTAGTGGTTTGACTACTGTGATTAAAATATAGAAATTTTAAGTTACATAGACCCTTCAGCATGCAAGAGGTTTGTAATATACATCCAAACTCTTCATTTGAAGGAAAGAAAGGAAGGAGACATCCTAATGCATACTGAATGTGTGTGCGTGTTTAGTTGCTCAGTCATGTCTGACACTTTGCACCCCATCAAATTAACTTTCGCTTATGGAGCCCACCAGGCTCCTCTGTCCATGGGATTCTCCAGGCAAGATTACTGGAGTGGGTTGCCATTTCCTTCTCCAACTGAAATGTAAATTTTATTGTAAAATACATGTCATCAATGTCTTACAATATGAACTGCCAAATCTACACTTCTCTTTGGAGAAAGAGTAGAAGGCCATACGTAGACACCTTATCCTAGAAGATGTCATTTCAGCCCTTCCTCAAGTTTCTTATGGTGTTGGACAAATGTGTTGTCAATTAGTGGCATTAATTTCCACCTTGAGAAAGAGATTAGCAGAGGATCAGAGAATTGCTGCCATCACTGTGGTGAGACCACTTTGCTGCTCTTTGCAATGGCTTCTATTGATCATTTGGAACCAATGAGAGAAGCAGTACATCATATTGATCAAGGGACTCTCTGAATGCCTCTTTAATGTTGCCTCCAGAAAACCAGTGGTTTAGAGTGTGAAATTAATTATCTTGAGGATAACACTTATTTATCTGGTCAATAATGTATTCTGTATGCCGTTTTTCTTATTGAGTCATAGCCACCTATACTGTCCAGCATAGATGACCAGATAGCCTTAAAACTGGGACCTGCAAGTCAGCAAATTCAGAGAATAGAATCCATCTTCTCTGATTTGATTTGTATAAGTTGGTGAATTAATTGAATAAATTTATAGATGGAAATCAAGATAATACACATGATTTGGAATACTTTTTAATTTAGACAAAAGAAAATTCATTAATGATAGTAGGTACTGTTAACAAGTTGTCTTATATACTTCTTTTATATTATGTATCTTTTCAGTTTCCTCTGCTTTTTAGAAAGGAAGAGATGCTAAAAATAACAGAAAAAATCAATCTGAATATAAAAATTTGTTTAAGTATTTTACTCTCCCTCCACCCCTGAATCTTTTAGAGTTCTTTGTCAAAACCAGTTTGACAGTGATTTCTTTTTAATGGCTTGTCTTTAGGTAGTTTTTCTAAAGTATTCAACATAGTGCTTATAGAACATAATAAATATATTTACCATGAATTCATGAATCATCATTTTGCATGTTGTTTAATTAAATCCCATAAATAAATTAACACATACCAAAATTAGCATAAATAGTCACAGAACTAAGGCAACCCATTCCTGGTAAGCACAAAGCACACACACAAACACAGACATACAAAAATGTTTAATTGCCATAACTAGTAAAGAAATATAAAGTGATTCGTCTGTGATATCTATTATATGGAAGTAAGTTTTGAAAGCTTCTACTATAAAGTCTTGTCAGTCAATAAATCATGTTCAGCAGTAAATACCAACACCCACTGTGTCCCTACCTTTCTGATGTCCTGGCTTGTCGGTAAGATACATGAGGGAACTTTAACACTAGTTCAACTTCTAGGATATCTAGAAAATACAATCAATTCTCTAGAGACAAATGCAAACAGCTATATACTTTTATGATCTATGCACAAATTTTCTTAGAAAATAGCATATCTGATACAAAAGGAAAAGTGCGAAATCAATATATATGAAAATATAGTTTGAAGGCAAAAAGTCAGAAGCTTACATAGAAATCACTTCTGCAACTATTTAAATACACACAGGCACATACTTTAACCCAACAGAGTTTATCATATATGGGAGGAATATGATGAATTGAATGTTTANCGGGTTGGTTATTGTTGGAAGGGCTGCTATCCACATGGGAGTGTATGTGAACAGCCTGGTGACCTCCTGGTGAGGCTGGAAGGCAGGACACCATCTCTCTGATGTCCCCAGGGAGGGTTGTAGTCTGTCCACTCGCTCTGTATTTGGGCCCCTTATTCACCTCTCTAAATATTATTTTCTTATTTCTGCAAAATGAGGATGGCAATAATCATTCTTGTTCATGCTATTTCATGTTTTGGGGGAGATTTCTTTTTGTTTTTGACTGCACCGCACAGCGTGCAGGATCTCAGTTCCCCGACCAGGAACTGAACCTGTGCCCCTCGCAGTGGAAGCATGGAGCCCTCACCACCGAATCACCAGGGAAGTCCATCTTATGAACCCTGTTTCATAAATGGGGAAATTGAGGCTCACTAAGGAAGAAGTGATAGGGCTGACCCTGGAGCTCAGATCTGCCCGCCTCCCAAGCCCACGATTCTCTCGAGGTCTCAGGAGCATCCTGTCACAGGAGGAATGGGCTTCTGGGAGGAGTCAAGGAGCTAACAAATGACATTCCCAGCTCCCACCGTAACTTGCTCCCTTGGCCTCTCACAACACTGCATGACCTGGGGAGCAATCAAAGGAGAAGGACTGAAAAGCCACTTTAAATTTCAGACCCATTCAACTTTGGACTGTCACTCGTGAGGCGTAGCTTCTAGATGAAGTTTCTAAATGACGAATACTCTTCTTTGTCCCTTTCAGGGGAAAATGAATGTTGCAGCTAACATTTGACATCAATCGCCCAATCACATGTTGTCATATCATTACTCAGCTCTGTGACAAAGGCAGAGGAGAGAGTTCCGAGGCTGAAATTGTGCAGCGGGGTGAGGAACCAATTCGGGGCCCCTGGCAATGATGGAAGAGGGAGCAGATGAAATTTGGGTAAAGAAGTGCCGTGTAATGGGTCATGTTGAGGAGGAAATGGGAAGAAGAGGTTTTTGCTTTATCCGAATGGCTCTTCATTTCACATCTGATTTTTTGAATTCTGACTGTATATCTACTTGATTCCAGGATGCCATTGATGAGCCTGTCCGTGAAGGCAGCTGGTCTCCAGGGCAGAAATGGTAAGGTGTCCGCTACCAAAGTTCAAGGGCAGGCCAGGTTCACCACCTGAAACTTCAAAATCAGGCCTCCCCACCCCTCCTGTTCAATGCCTATGAGGAATAGTTAGGGAATTTGGGATCGACATTTACACGCTGCTATATTTAAAATGGATAATCAACAAGAACCTGCTGTATAGCACAGGGAACTCTGCTCAATGTTATACAGCAGCCTAGATGGGAGGGGCGTTTAGGAGAGCACGGATACATGTTTACGTATGGCTGAGTCCCTTCGTTATTCACCTGAAACTATCACAACGTTGTTAATCAGCTACACTTCAATACAAAATGAAAAGGAATTCTTTTTCTTCTGCCAAGAGAAAGGAAAGGAACCCTCTGAATCTAAATCAAGACCAGTGGAGCTGAAGTGGAACTGTTATGGCTCAGAAACACCTTTGGCATCTTCTCATGATGGGAGAACAAGTGAGAGGCTCTGAAGATCACTGTGACAGGTGTGGGACCAGTGGCTTCTGTTGGCCTCTGTGTACACATTTCACTATAATGGTTTATCTATATAGGCCCCATTCCCTTGTGGCTCAGCTGGTAAAGAACTGACCTGCAATGTGGGAGACCTGGGTTCTATCCCTGGATTGGGAAAATCCCCTGGAGAAGTGAAAGTCTACCCACTTCAGTATTCTGGCCTGGAGAATTCCATGGACTGTATTGTCCATGGGGCCACAAAGAGTCAGACACAACTAAGCGACTCTCACTTTCTCCATCATGACCCAACTTTGCAATGATATTGTTAGTTAGGGCATGGGCAGCTTTGGCCAGGAGAGAGCAGGCCTATAATGGATATTAGTATTCAGAAAACAGTCGAGATTTCATTCCTTCTTTAAGGAAGAACACAGAGAACCCAGGGCTTTTAGACCCTTGATGANGTCTGAACTGAACTGAAGTTTACATTATTATATTGCCAGTTATTTAGTAACAGCAATTTAGCATGACATTTTATTGTTTAATATCTTCCAGTGCTTTTGCTGAAAATTCATGGATCCGTTTTTCTGGGATCCCTAAAAAGTCACTCCCTAAGGTCACTTTTGGATAAAGACAAGCTGACTAAATTATAGGTCATTTCTACAACAGTATACCTACCTGTCTCTTATACACATCTTAAAGTTTCTATATATAATCAATACTATATAAAATAAAAATAAACAAGTGAAATCTAATTAAACTTAAAAGCATTTTCTCAGCAAATGAAACTGTAAACAAAAAAAAAAAAGACAACACTAAGAATGGGAGAAAATATTTACATAAAAGGGGTCAACAAAGAATTAATCTCCAAAATACACAAACAGCTCATAGAGATCAATATCAAATAACCCAGTCAGCATTAATTTAAATAATCATTTCTTTGTTCTGATTATGGTTCATTTCACTTAGAAATATTGTATCTCTGTATGCAATTATTTTCCTTTATAATTTTTTAGTGCACATAAAATATTTAGTCGACTTCTAGTCTTCTGAATATATGGTTGTTTCAATTCATTTTTATTTATTTATTTATTTATTTTGTTGCAGTGTTATTTTATTTTATTTATTAATTTTTTAAATTTTTACTTTATTTTAATTTACAATACTCTATTGGCTTTGCCATACATCGACATGAATCCACCACAGGTGTACACGAGCTCCCAATCCTGAATCCCCCCTCCCACCTCCCACCCAACAACATCTCTCTGGATCATCCCTGTGCACCAGGCCCAAGCATCCTGCATCCTGCATCAAACATAGACTGGTGCCTCATTTCTTACATGATAGTATACATGCTTCAATGCCATTCTCCCAAATCATCTCACCCTCTCCCTCTCCCTCAGAGGTCAAAAGTCCGTTCTAAACGTCTGTGTCTCTTTTGTTGTCTCACATACAGGGTCATCATTACTATCTTTCTAAATTCAATATATATGTGTCAGTATACTGTATTGGTGTTTTTCTTTCTGGCTTACTTCACTCTGTATAATAGGCTCCAATTTCATCCATCTCATTA
>SJYV01051486.1:100423-115642 GCA_006410875.1 Neotragus pygmaeus | reverse complement strand
AGGGACTCTCAAGAGTCTTTTCCAACACCACAGTTCAAAAGTATCAATTCTTCAGCGCTCAGCCTTCTTCACAGTCCAACTCTCACATCCATACATGACCAATGGAAAAACCATAGCCTTGACTAGATGGATCTTAGTCGGCAAAGTAATGTCTCTGCTTTGAATATACTATCTAGGTTGGTTATAACTTTTCTTCCAAGGAGTAAGCGTCTTCTAATTTCATGGCTGCAGTCACCATCAGCAGTGATTTCCCTACTCAAACTTATGTCCTTTGAGTCGGTGATGCCATCAAACCATCTCATCCTCTGAGGTCCCCTTCTCCCGCCTTCAATCATTACCAGCATCAGGGTCTGTTCCAATGAGTCAGTTCTTCATGTCAGGTGGCCAAAGTATTAAAGTTTCTGCCACTGTTTCCGTTGTTTCCCAATATATTTGCCATGAAGTGATGGGACCAGATGCTATGATCTTAGTTTTCTGAATGTTGAGTTTAAAGCCAACTTTTTCACTCTCCTCTTTCACATTCATCAATAGATTCTTTAGTTCTTCTTCGCTTTTTGCCATAAGGGTGGTATCATCTGCATATCTGACATAATTGATATTTCTCCCCACAAACTTGATTCCAGCTTGTGCTTCATCCAGCCCGGCGTTTAGCATGATTTACCCTGCATATAAGTTAAATAAGTAGGATGACAATATACAGCCTTGACGTATTCCTTTCCTGATATGGAACCTGTCTGTTGTTCCATGTCCAGTTCTGACTGTTGCTTCTCGACCTGCATTTAGATTTCTCAGGAAGTCTGGTGTCCTGCAGTCAATTGGGTCACAAAGAGTTGGACACAACTGAGCAGGTCAGGTAATCTGGTAGTCTTATATCTTTAAGAATTTTCCACAGTTTGTTGTGATCCACACAGTCAAAGGTTTTAGCATAGTCAATGAAGCCAAAGTAGATATTTCTCAGGAATCTTTTGCTTTTTTGATGATTCTGCAGATGTTGGCAATTTGAAGTCTTGTCCCTCTGCCTTTTCTAAATTCAGCTTTAACATCTGGAATTTCATGGTACATGTACTGTTGAAACCTGCCTTGGAGAATTTTGAGCATTACTTTGCTATCATGTGAGATGAGTGCAACTGTGCAATAGTTTGAACATTCTTTTGCATTGCCTTTTTTTGGGATTGGAATGAAAACTGACCTTTTCCAGTCCTATGGCCACTGCTGAGTTTCCAAATTTGCTAGTCTACTGAGTGCAGCCCTTTCACAACATAATCTTTGCAGATTTGAATCAGCTGTACTGGAAATCCATCACCTTCACTAGCTTTGTTTGTAGTGATGCTTCCTAAGGCCCACTTGTCTTCTCATTCCCGGATGTCTGGCTCTAGATGAGTAATCCCACCATCATGGTTAACTGGGTCATGAAGATCTTTTTTGTACAGTTCTGTGTATTTTTGCCACATCTTTTTCTTCTTCTTCCTTTTTTTTTTTTTAACTTAATCCAGTTCAATCAGTCCCTCAGTCATGTCCGACTTTGCAACCCCATGGACTGCAGCATTGTCAGGCCTCCCTGTCCATCACCGACTCCCAGAGTTTATTCAAACTCATGTCCATCAAGTCGGTGGTGCCACACAACCATCTCATCCTATGTTTTCCCCTTTCTCCTCCCACCTTTAATCTTTCCCAGCATTAGGATCTTTTCAAATCAGTCATTTCTTCGCATCAGGTGACCCAAGTATTGTAGTTTCTGCTTCAACATCAGTCCTTCCAATGAATATTCAGGACTGTTTTCCTTTAGACTGGACTGGTTGGATCTCCTTGCAGTCCAAGGGACTCTCAAGAGTCCTCTCCAACACCACAGTTCAAAAGCATCAATTCTTTGGCACTCAGCTTTCTTTATAGTCCAGCTCTCACATCCATACATGACTACTGGAAAAACCATAGCTTTGATTAGAGGAACATTTGTTAGCAAAGTAATATCTCTGGTTTCTAATATATTGTCTAGGTTGGTCATAGTTTTTCTTCCAAAGAGTAATAACTTTTTAATTTCATGGCTGCAGTCACCATCTGCAGTGATTTTATTTTATATTAACTAATTAATTTATTTTAATTTGATGCTAATTACTTTAACATATGTAGTGGTTTTTGCCATACTTTGACATGTATCAGCCATGGTTGTACATGTGTTTCCCATCCTGAACCTCTCTCTCAATTCCCTCCCCATCCCATCCCTCAGGGTCATCCCAATGCATCAGGCCTAAGCACCCTGTCTCATGCATCAAACCTTGATTGACGCTCTGTTTCACATATGGTAATACATATGTTTCAGTGAGATTCTCTCAAATCACCCCACTCTCGTCTTCTCCCACAGAGTCCAAGAATCTGTTCTTTATCTCTGTGTCTCCTTTGCTGTCTCACATATAGGGTCATCATTACCATCTTTCTAAATTCCATATATATACGTTAATATACTATACTGGTGTTTTTCTTTCTGACTTAATTCACACTGTATAATAGTCTCCAGCTTCATCCACCTCATTAGAACTGATTCAGATGCATTTATTTAACAACTGAGTATTCCATTGTGTATATGTTCCACGTCTTTCTTATCCATTTGTCTGCCAACGGACATCTAGGTTCCTTCCATGTCCTAGCTATTGTAAACAGTGCTGCAATGAACATTGGGATATGTATCTTTCTTTCAATTCTGGTTTCCTCAGTGTATACGCCCAGCAGTGTGATTGCTGGGTCATATGGCAGTTCTGTTTTCAGTTTTTTAAGGAATCTCTACACTGTTTTCCATAGTGGCTGTGCTAGTTTACATCACTACCAACAGAGTAAGAAGGTTCCCTTTTCTCCACACCAGCTCTCTCTAGCATTTATTGTTTGTACACTTTTTGATCACAGTCATCCTGACCAGTGTGAGGTGATACCATATTGTGGTTTTGACTTGCCATTTCTCTGATAATGAGTGATGTTAAGCATCTTTTCATGTGTTTGTTAGCCATCTGTATGTCTTATTGGAGAAAGGTCTGTTTTGTTCTTTGGCCCATTTTTTTGATTGGGTCATTTATTTTTCTGGTATTGAGCTGCAGGAGCTGCTTGTATATTTTTGAGATTAATTTTTTGTCAGTTGCTTCATTTGCTATTATTTTCTCCCATTCTGAAGGTTGTCTTTTCACCTTGCTTATAGTTTCCTTCATTGTGCAAAAGTTTTTAAGTTTCATTAAGTCTCATTTGTTTATTTTTGCTTTTATTTCCGTTACTCTGGGAGGTGGTTCATAGAGGATCCTGCTGTGATTTATTTCAGAGAGAGCCTATGTTTTCCAGGAGTTTTATAGTTTCTGATTTTACGTTTAGATTTTTGATCCATTTTGAGTTTATTTTTGTGTATGGAGTTAAAAAGTGTTGTAGTTTCATTCTTTTACACGTAGTTGAACAGTTTTCCCAGTACCACTTGTTAAAGGGATTGACTTTTCTCCATTATATATTCTTGCCTCTTTTGTCAAAGATAAGGTGTCCATAGGTGCATGGATTTATCTCTGGGCTTTCTATTTTGTTTCACTGATCTATATTTCTGCCTTTGTGCCAGTGCCATACTATCTTGATTACAGGAGCTTTGTAGTATTGTCTGAAGTCAAGCAGGTTGATTCCTCCAGTTCCATTCTTGTTTCTCAAGATTGCTTTGGATATTCAAGGTGTTTTGTATTTCCCTACAAACTGTGAAATTAATCATTCTAGTTTTATGAAAAATACCATTGGTAGCTTGATAGGGATTGCACTGAATCTATAGATCGCTTTGGGTAGTATACTCATTTTCACTATATTGATTCTTATATTATTAATTTTACCCTGCAACTTTACAATATACATTGATTAGCTCTAGAAATTCTCTGGTAGTGCCTTTAGGGTTTTCTATGTTGAGGATTATGTCATCTACTAACAGTCAGAGTTTTACTTCTTTTCCAATCTGGATTCCTTTTATTTCTTTTTCTTCTCTGATTGCTATGGCTAAAACTTCCAAAACTATGTTGAAAAGTAGTGGTGAGAGTGGGAACACTTGTCTTGTTCCTCACTTTAGGGGATGCAAGGATTCTTCAGTATTTCCAAACTAATCAATGTGATACACCACATTAACAAATTGAAAGACAAAAACTAAATGATCATCTCAATAGATGAAGAGAAAGTTTTTGACAAAATTGAACATCCATTTATGATAAAAAGCTTCGAGAAAGGAAGCATAGAAGAAACATACCTCAACATAATAAAAGCCATATATGATAAATCCACAGCACCAATATCCTCAATGGTGAAACATTGAAAGCATTTCCTCTAAAGTAAACCCTCTTATATCTTCTGCTTCTGTTAGGTCCATACCATTTCTATCCTTTATTGTACTCATCTTTGAATGAAATGTTCTCTTCAGTTCAGTTCAGTTCAGTCTCTCAGTAGTGTCCCACTCTTTGAGACCCCATGAATCGCAGCATGCCAGGCCTCCCTGTCTATCACCAACTCCTGGAGTTCACTCAGAATTAAGTCCATCGAGTCGGTCATGCCATCCAGCCATCTTATCCTCGGTCGTCCCCTTCTCCTCCTGCCCACAATCCCTCCCAGCATCAGAGTCTTTTCCAATGAATCAACTCTTATCATGAGGTGGCCAAAGTTCTGGAGTTTCAGCTTTAGCATCATTCCTTCCAAAGAAACCCCAGGGCAGATCTCCTTCAGAATGGACTGGTTGGATCTCCTTGCAGTCCAAGGTACTCTCAAGAGTCTTCTCCAAAACCACAATTCAAAAGCACCATTTCTTCGGCATTCAGCCTTCTTCACAGTCCATCTCTCACATTGCTACATGACCACTGGCAAAACCAGATCCTTGACCAGAAAGACTTTAGTCGGCAAAGTAATGTCTCTGCTTTTGAATATGCTATCTAGTTTGTTCATAACTTTTCTTCCAAGGAATAAGCGTCTTTTAATTTCATGGCTGCAGTCACCATTTGCAGTGATTTTGGATCCCCCAAAAGTAAAGTCTGATGCTGTTTCCACTTGGTATTTAATTTTCTTGAATAGATCTCTAGTCTTTCCCTTTCAAATATTTTCCTCTGTTTATTTGCAGTGATTGCTGAGAAAGAGTTTTTTCTCTCCTTGCTCTTCTTTGGAACTATTCATACAAATAGGTATTTCTTTCCTTTTTTCCGTTGCCTTTCTTTCCTCTTCTTTTCACAGGTATTTGTAAGGCCTGCTCAGAAAATCCTTTGCCTTTTTGAATACCTTTTTCTTGGGGATAATCTTGATTCACTGCCTCTTGTACAATGTCACGAACCTCTGTCCATTTTCTTCAGTGTCTCTCTCAGATCTAATTCCTTGAATCTATTTCTCACTTCCACTGTATAATCTTAAGGGATTTGGTTAAGTTCACACATGAATGGTCTGTTGGTTTCCCCTACTTCCTTCAATTTAAGTCTGAATTTGGCAGTAAAGGTTTCATGAGCTGAGGCAGTCTGCTCCCAGTTTTTTTTTTTTTTTTTTTTTTTTTGCTGACTGTACAGAGTTTCTCCATCTTTGACTGCAAAGAATTTAATCAATCTGATTTTGGTATTGACCATTGGTTATGTCCATATGTAGAGTATTTTCCTGTGTGTTGGAAGACGGTGTTTGTTATGACCAGTGTGTTCTGTTGGCAAAACTCTGTTAGCTTTTGCTCTGTTTCATTTTGTACACCAAGGTTAAATTTGCCTGTTACTCTAGGTAGCTCTTCACTTCCTACTTTTGCATTTCAGTACCCTATAATGAAGAGGACATCTTTTTTGAGCGTTAGTTCTAGAAGGTCTTGTAGATTTTCATAGGACCATTCAATTTCAGATTCTTCAGCATTAAAAGTTGGGGCATAGACTTGGATTACTGAGATATTAAATGGTTTGCCTTGGAAATGAACAGATATCATTCTATCATTTATGAGATTGCATCTAAGTATTGTATTTTGGTAATAAGGAGTTCATAATCTGAGCCACAGTCAGCTCCTGGTCTTGTTTTTGCTGATTGTATAGAGATGCTCCATCTTTGGCTGCAAAGAATATAGTCAGTCTGATTTCGGTGTTGACCATCTGGTGATGTCCATNATTTGGTAATAAGGAGTTCATGATCTGAGCCACAGTCAGCTCCTGGTCTTGTTTTTGTTGACTGTATAGAGCTTCTCCATCTTTGGCTGCAAAGAATATAATCAGTCTGATTTCGGTGTTGACCATCTGGTGATGTCCATGTGTAGAGTCTTCTCTTGTGTTGTTGGAAGAGGGTGTTTGCTATGACCAGTGCATTTTCTTGGCAAAACTCTATTAGTCTTTGCCCTGCTTCATTCCGCATTCCAATGCCAAATTTGCCTGTTACTCCAGGTGTTTCTTGACTTCCTACTTTAGCATTCCAGTCCTCTATAAAGAAAAGGACATCTTTTTTGGGTGTTAGTTCTAAAAGGTCTTCGAGGTCTTCATAAACCGTTCAACTTCAGCTTCTTCAGCATTACTGGTTGGGGCATTGACTTGGATAACTGTGATATTGAATGGTTTGCCTTGGAGATGAACAGAGATCATTTTGTTGTTTTTGAGATGGCATCCAAGTACTGCATTTCGGACTCTTTTGTTGACCATGATGGCTACTCTATTTCTTCTGAGGGATTCCTGCCCGCAGTAATAGATATAATGGTCATCTGAGTTAAATTCACCCATTCCAGTCCATTTTAGGTCGCTGATTCCTGGAATGTACACATTCACCATTGCCATCTCTCGTTTGACCACTTCCAATTTGCCTTGATTCATGGACCTGACATTCCAGGTTCCTAAGCAATATTGCTCTTTACAGCATCAGATCTTGCTTCTATCACCAGTCACATCCACAACTGGGTATTATTTTTGCTTTGGCTCCATCCCCTTCATTCTTTCTGGAGTTATTTCTCCACTGACCTCAAGTAGCACATTGGGCACCTATTGACCTGGAGAGTTCCTCTTTCAGTATCCTATCATTTTGCCTTTTCATACTGTTCATGCGGTTCTCAAGGCAAGAATACTGAAGTGGCTTGCCATTCTCTTCTCCAGTGGACCACATTCTGTCAGACGTCTCCACCATGACCATATTGCCTAGGTCTAAATCACAGCTCCTTTACCTACCAGCTATAAAACCTTGATCAAGGTCATTAACTGTGCACTAACTTCCTCAAAGGTAAGATACAAATGATATTATCTACTTTAATATCCTGTTATAAGGATTGAAACAATGCATGTGAACTCTTGTCTCAGGACCTTACATGTATTTAGTACTCAATATATATTACATGTTAATATTTGCATCTACTCTTCATAGAGTGAATACAGTATTTGCAACCTACTCTTAATATTAGCTTAATCAAACATAATTAAGAAATGTTGGGATTCTCAAGGTTGATATTTAAGTCAAGCATCAGTGATCAAAGCTCTATGAAATTCTATTTTGGAAAGCTCTATACCTTTGGATCTAACCTAACAAGGTTAGGTTTCATCAAACAATATCATGCCCTAATTCCCTCAACCCCATTCAACAGAAAGGAAACATGACCAGTGTGTGTGTGTGGTGTTAGTCGCTAAGTCATGTCCATTTCTTTGCAACCCCATGGACTGTAGCCTGCCAGGCTCCTCTGTGCATGTAATTCTCTAGGCAAGAATACTGGAGTGGGTAGCCATTCCCTTCTCCAGAAGGCCTTCCTGACCCAGGGCTCAGACCCAGGGATCAAACCCAGGTCTCCCACATTGAAGCAGATTCCTTACTCTCTGAATAAACTGATTGGATACATGTGCAAGATAAAACCTTTTCATAAGGATTGGATTCTTCTGAGTTAGTAAGCTACTCTTTGAAAAATAATTTCCACTCCCTCCAGCAAGAAATCCCTAGACACTTCTCTGGTGGTCCAGTGTCTAAGACTCCATGCTCCCAAAGCAGGGGTACTGGGTTCGATCTCTGATCAGGTAACTAGATCCAACTTGCCACGACTAAGACCTGCCACAGCCAAATAAATTATTTGATTTTTTTTAAAGAAATCCCTAGATGCCCTCTGTACAGAGATGACTCTTGGTCAGGTGTATCAGTGGTCAAATGTTTCCTATCTCTTCACCATTATGAATGAAAGAGCTGACATATTGAAGTTTTGCTCACCAGAAGAGCATGCACAAAGTCTGCAACAGACAGATTTAATACCCTCTGACTTCCCGAATTCTAGGCCTTTTCATGTGCTTTCATCCACCAGGCATATCCTTCCTTGCCATGGAACTACTATCCATTTTTCAAGGCCTAGTTCCAACACCATGTTCCTCCATGAAATCTTCTAAAGCCTAGCAATTTGTAGGGTTCTTTCTCTGTTCAGCTGCAATAGTATTAATTCATGCATCTCTATTGATCTTTATCATATACTTCCTTGCTTGATTTGCATATGTCTGTCTAGGAAACTTGCCTTTTTCATCTCCAGAATCCTCATAGTGCTTAACTCGGCACGTTACAGATGCTCAACAAACATTGACTGGTGGATGCTATCTATAGACCATCTGCAGCTAGGTGCTACCTGTGAAATTGAATCTGGTAATTTAATGCATTTATCCCATTCATATACCCCACAATTACCCTCCAAGTCACTGTTAGATTGATTAAGTTTGAACAGATTATTTATTTTGGATTATTTTCACACTGTTTAAATCTCCTTGGTCAGAAAAATGTGAAAATGAGAAATGCAGAAAATCAGGAGCATCATTGTTTCCCCAGATGGAAAAATCTTCTCACACTTGATTCCGTTCTATTCTTAATGACTTAAAGAATGAAAAAACAGACATCGACTGGATGACTTCAATAGTATGCTGTGAAGTTTCCTGAAGATAAATAATCGAAAAACAGATGATTTCAAAAGTCATTATGAATAATCTCAGTGGACACTGAACTGGGCCAGATGTCCCTGCAAATAAACAAGTTTGGATGGGAAGACTGGTTGGAGAAAGTCAAACATGGACCAATACCAATTTGCAACTTCTGTGAAGAGAAAGTGGATGGCCTTTTGGATTTATCAAAGCTATTTATAAAGTCCATGAGGCTATGAATTAAGCGTAAAGAATTAGAGAATTGGCAGGATATAAAAATCCATTGGCTGATGCTACCCGGAACTGAGGAACTCACCTTGAGTGTTGAAAGGTGTCTCTCTCTCTACTTTACCTTGAAGGACTGAGTGATACATAATACTAAAGGGAGAAAGTCACACACAATCAAAGATGGGAATCATGAGCTTCAATATAAACAAAGATGTCAATTGGCAAGCAATATTTGTCATGAATAATTAAATCTAGAATTGGCTGAAGTCAGATTCCAAGTAATTCCTTAATGTAAAATCAAATTCACTGAATAACCTCCAGGGAACTTCCCCATGTGTTAGATGGAAATCAGAGTCCCAGGGTTTTGGACATGGCTGTTGGAAAGAAAACAAGCTGGCTACATTTCTGATGTTATCACCATAAAGTCCTGCCCACAATCTCAGTGGGTTAGAAGCCCAATATTTCTATTTTTCTCAAGTTGAGATCATATAAGTATGAAATGATCATTGTACTTTAACCAGTTCAACATATTCTATTAAAGACATTTGTATTTGAACAGCTCATACAACTCAGCAACAACAAAAAACAGATAACTGGGTTTCCCTGGTGGTCTAGTGGTTAGGAACTCACCTGCCAATGCAGAGGACATGGGCTTGATCCCTAGTCCAGGATTATTCCTCATGCTGCGAGGCAACTAAGCCCATGCAACTACTGAGCCTGTGAGCCCCAGCTGCTAAGCCTGCTTGCTGCAACTGCTGAAGCCTGTGCACTCTACAGCCTGTGCTTCACAACAAGAGAAGCCACTGCAATGAGAAACCTCCCCACTACAACTAGAGAGAAGCCCCCCCTTGCCACAATTAGAGAAAGCCTGAACACAGCACGGAAGACCCAGCATAGCCAAAAATAAATAAATACAATTAAAGTGGGCAGAGACTAAAAGAGATTTCTCCAACGCATCTACATTTAATTTAAAAATCTATTGTCAATTCCTATTAAAAAGAAGACAAATTCAACCTGGGATCATGTTGAATTTATAGATAGATTGGGATGAATTGACATCCTAACAATATTTAATGTTACAACCCATGAACATGGTATTTGTATATCCATTTATTTAGGTCTTTAAAATATCAGCAATATTTTCATTGTAAAAGTCTTGGATAGCATTAGCAGATTTTCAAGAAGTTTGTGTCTGGGAGCACTACTGTACATGGAATTTAAATTTTATTTTTTATTTGCAACCCTGGTGGCTCAGATGGTAAAGAATCTTCCTGCAAAGCAGCAGACCCAGGTTTGATCCTTGAGTTGGAAAGATCCCCTGAAGAAGGGATTGGCTACCCACTCAAGCATTCTTGCCTGGAGAATCCCCACGGACAGAGGAGCCTGGCACAGTCTACTGGGTCGCAGAGTTGGATACAACTGAGTGACTAACACTTTCACTTTTCACTTCAGCATATAAATGCCCCATTTGGTCATGATATCTGATCCTTTTTATATTGTTGCATTCAATTTGCTTATTTTTGGATAACAATTTTTGCATCAACACTTCGAGGGGTATTGATCTGTAACTTTTTTTTAGTAATATTTTTCTCAGGCTTGGGTATTAAGGTTATGTTGACCTCATAAAATGAGTAAGGACGTATTCTCTCCTCTCTTTCTTGAGAGAGATTGTGTAAGAGTGGTTTATATCCTCCCTAAGTGTTTGATACCATTCACCAGTGAAATCATCTGGGCTTAGGGAGTATTTTATTTGTGGGAAGAACTTTGATAATGTATTTCATTTCTCTAAGAGAAATAAAACTATCGAGATTTTCTGTTTTGTCTTGTATTAGTTTAGGTAAATTGTATTTTTCATAAAATTATCAATTTCATCCAGCCTGTTGAATTTGTTGGCATAAAGTTATTTATAATATTATATTATCCTTTTATTGCCTGTGGGATCTGTAACAAAAATATCTATTTAAATCCTGATGTTGGTGATTTGTGTTTTGTTTTTCCATTGGTCATTCTAGCTAGGGCGTCATCAATTTTGTTGATCAGTTTAAAGACTCAACTTCTTGATTGGTTAATTCTCCTTATTCTTTATCTGTTTTTATTTTACTGATCCCTTATCTTTTATTTTCCCCCTTTTGTAGTGTGTGTGTGTGCATGCGTGTGTTAGTCATGTCCAACTCTCTGTGACCCCATTGTCTGTCCATGGAATTATGTCCAAGAATAACGGAGTGGGTTGCCATTCCCTTCTCCAGGGGATCTTCCTGACCCAGGAATTGAACCCAGATCTCCTGCACTGCAAGAAGATTCTTTACTGACTGAGATACCAAGGAAGATCCCCCTTTTTTCTTTAGTCTAGCTGCTTATAAATATATGATTTTTGGTCACTGATGAAAAGTGAAAGTGAAAGTCATATCCAACTCTGCAATCCCATGAATTGCACAGTCCATAGAATTCTCCACGCCAGAATACTGGAGTGGTAGCCTTTCCCTTCTCCAGGGGATCTTCCCAACCCAGGGNGGGAAAGCTTCGAGGGGAAGCCCATTGACCCCTGTGGCACGTCGAGGGGACGCCTGACCCTGCAGCTACAGATCCGGAAGAAAGCAGAGGTGCACGTCTCCACTCAAGAGGAGCCCTGACTCCCCTGTGGTGGTTCCAGAGGAATCCCACGGTCCACGTCTGCAGTGGCGAGGAAAACTAAGGTGCCAGACGAGGACGTAGGAGCCGGAATTGACGGCCAAGGAATTCCCAGAGGCCCCAGGCAACTGACTTGGTGCCTCGCCTTGCAGAAGCCTCAGGGACGCCTCCCTGCGGTCCACGTCGTAGCTCGAGTGGGACCTGCCGCAACTCGAGTGAAACCGGGAGGATCTCCCCTCCAGTGGGGATGAGGCTCTTGTCTTCTGCAGCAACTCACGGGAAGTCATCCCCATCCCTCACGAACCTCGAGTGGTTCCTGCACACGCATACCGTCACTCCAGAATCACCGAACATACACGTCTCCAATCGAGAGGAACATCGAGGGGCCCCCCATACCTCGAGAGGGACCCCGTGTGCCCCTGCTCTGCACGAAATCAGGCTTCCTTTCCCTGCTTCTTCAGGGNGGAGAGATGAGGCCCTTTTCCTCTGCGGCACATCACAGGAAGTCACCCCATCCCTCACGAACCTTGACGGGTCCCTTCAAACCCTTGCAGTGACTCCAGAATAGCTTGACATACAGGTCTCGACTCAAGAGGAACCTCGAGGTTCCCCCCAGAACTCAAGAGGAACCCCGTGTTCCCCTGCTCCGAACGGAAGCAGGCTTCCTCTCCCTGCATCTTCAGGGATGGTTCGCCGAAGGTCCCGTCACAACTCGAGAGGAAGTGTTCTCCCCAGGAGTCTCCAGAAGAGCTCCGGGGGTCGTGCCACCTGTTCCACGAGACCCCAAAGATCTCTGCCCACTCCGTCTGACCCTGGCGGCCCTGAGCCGCCTCGACAGTCACCCCGAAGACTGGCTCTTACCTGGGAGGCACTTGTCTCATCCCTATGAGAAAGCGTCGAAGGGCAGCCAGTAGAGAGCTGTGTCACCTCGAGGGGTAGCCTGACCCTGCATCTAGAGCTCGGGAGGTAGGCGGAGGTGAACGTCTCCGCTCAAGAAGAGACCTGACTCCCCTGGGGAGCCTCCAGGGGATCCCCACGGTCCACGTCTGCAGTGGAGAGGAATCCTGAGGGGCCAGACGAGGACTTAGGAGCTGGGAACGACTGCCAAGGAGTCCCGAGAGGCCCCTGGGGACTCGCTTGGAGCCTTGCCTTCCCGGAGGCCTCAGGGGCGGGTCCCTGGGGTCCAGGTCTCAACTCCAGAGGAAGTTGCAACAAGTCGAGAATCACAAGGATGATCTCCCCTCCAGGCGAGATGAGGCCCTTGTCCTCTGCGGCACCTCCCGGCAAGTTTCCCCATCCCTCACAAACCTCGACGGGTCCTTTCACACCCTTCCAGTGACTCCACAATAGCCCGACATACAGGTTTCCACTCAAGAGGAACATCGAGGGTCCCTCTAGAAGGCAAGAGGAACCCCGTGTCCCCCGGCTCCACACGGAAGCAGGCTTCCTTCCCCTGCCTCTTCAGGGATGGATGGCCGACAGTCCCGTCACAACTCGAGAGCAGGCGCTCTCCACAAGTGTCTCCAGAGGAGCTCCGGGTGTTGTACCACGAGTTCCACGAGACCCCAGACGTCTCTGTCCACTCCACCGGTACCTGGGGGCCCTCAGCCGCCTCGACAGTCACCCCGAAGTCTGGTTCCCACTTGGGAGGCACGTGTCTCCACCCTGTAAAAAGCCTCGATGGGCAGCCCATAGACCCCTGTGTCACCTCTACGGGAAGCCTGACCCTGCATCTGGAGCTCGGGAGGAATGCGGATGTGCACGTCTCCAATGAAGAAGAGGCCTGACTCTCCTGGGGAGCCTCCAGAGGATCTCTATTGTCCACGGCTGCAGTGGAGAGGAATCCTCAGGGGCCAGACGAGGACTAAGGAGATGAACCAACAGCCAAGGAATCTTCAGAGGCCCCTGGCAACTCGCGTGGAAACTGGCCTTCCCGGAGGCCTCGGGAGCGGTTCCCTGGGTCCAGGTCATAACTTGAGAGGGACCTGCCGCAACTTGAGAAACACCAGGAGGATCTCCACTTCAGGCGACATGAGGCCGTTGTCCTCTGTGGTACCTCACGGGAAGTCACCCCATCCCTCACGAACCTTGATGGGTCCCTTCACGCTCTTGCAGTGACTCCAGAATAGCCCGACATACAGGTCTCCACTCAAGAGGAACATCGAGGGTCCCCCCAGAATGCAAGAGGAACCCCGTGTCCCCCGGCTCCGTACGGAAGCAGGCTTCCTTCCCCTGCCTCTTCAGGGATGGATGACCGACCGTCCCGTTGCAATTCGAGAGCAGGCGCTCTCCCCAGGAGTCTCCAGAGGAGCTCTGGGCGTCGTGTCACCGGTTCCACGAGACCCCAGAGGTCTCTGTCCACAGCATGGGAACCTGGTGGCTGTGAGCTGCCTCTACAGTCACCCCGAAGACTGGCTCCCACCTGGGAGGCACGTGTCTCAACCCTGTGGAAAAGCCTCNTACTTTACAATACTGTATTGGTTTTGCCATACATCAACATGAATCCACCACAGGTGTATACGAGCTCCCAATCCTGATTCCCCCTCCCACCTCCCACCCCACATTGTCTCTCTGGATCATCCCCGTGCACCAGCCCCGAAGCATCCTGCATCCTGCATCGGACATAAGTCTGATTCTCTACCAACTGAGCTGCCCAGGCACCAGCAGATCACTTGGCCTCTAGGTCTTTGTTTCAGTGTCCTGTAGCTGTGGGAATGGTTACTACCACATTCAGTTTCTTGGAGGGTGGATACCACCCTACATGTCCATAGTGTCTATATCATCACCAGTATTTGCAGTTTCATGGTGGCTTAGTCAGTAGATCTGTGTCCAGAGGTGACCAGATGGGTTCCCTGACTTTAATGTAGGGACTGCTGCCTCAAAGAAGGGCAGGAAGGCTGGATGAGCCTGTCTGGGCCAGCTCTTGGTAATGGGGAGGGCCCTTCTGCTTGTCTCCACATCCGGTGGTGACTTTGTGGGTTCCACCACAGCTGTAATCAACTCTAGTGGGCAGAGGGACAGCCTCTCTGATTTGCAGTGTTTCTCTGTCTATGAGAAATGTCAGCCTTTCTGCTGAGATTTATAGCTCGGGCCTGCTCAGCTTGTTCCAGAGGCTCACTCACCCATATCCTCCATCTGGGGAAGGACGTGAGTGCCAAGGGCAGAGGTAGGAGCAGCTTCTGAGGCAGAACCAGGTGGAAGATGGTGGCGCCATGTCTGTGCTGGGCACTTGGACTTGTGGGAGTTTTCAAGTATGGGGACCAGAAACCTCTGGGCCTTCTCTGAAGTTGACAGGGGCGGAGGGGCCTCCCTGCCCTACTGCTTCCTCTGGCAGTCACCAAGACCAGCCCGTGTCTCCCTCATACCAAGGCAGAGTGGGGCACGCCTCTCAGATTTCCCAGACGGTGGCTGAGGCACACCCCTCTCCGTTATGTCATGGAAATTGTGAGGGAATTAATTATAACCTAAAGTCTAAGAAGAATCAGTTCAGCTCAGTCACTCAGTCATGTCTGAC
>SJYV01051486.1:72332-99979 GCA_006410875.1 Neotragus pygmaeus | reverse complement strand
AGATGGCAATACCAGACCACCTGCCTCTTGAGAAATCTGTATGCAGGTCAGGAAGCAACAGTTAGAACTGGACATGGAACAACAGACTGGTTCCAAATAGGAAAAGAAATATGTCAAGGCTTTATATTGTCACCCTGCTTATTTAACTTATATGCGGAGTACATCATGAGAAACGCTGGACTGGAAGAAACACAAGCTGGAATCAAAATTGCTGGGAGAAACATCAATAACCTCAGATATGCAGATGACACCACCCTTATGACAGCAAGTGAAGAGGAGCTAAAAAGCCTCTTGATGAAAGTGAAAAAGGAGAGTGAAAAAGTTGACTTAAAGCTCAACATTCAGAAAATGAAGATCATGGCATCCAGTCTCATCACTTCATGGGAAATAGATGGGGAAACAGTGGAAACAGTGTCAGAATTTACTTTTGGGGGCTCCAAAATCACGGCAGATGGTGACTGCAGCTATGAAATTAAAAGATGCTAACTCTTTGGAAGAAAAGTTGTTACCAACCTATATAGTATATTCAAAAGCAGAGACATTGTTTTGCCAACTAAGGTCCGTCTAGTCAAGGCTATGGTTTTTCCTGTGGTCATGTATGGATGTGCGAGTTGGACTTTGAAGAAGGCTGAGTGCCGAAGAATTGGCGCTTTTGAACTGTGGTGTTGGGGAAGACTCTTGAGAGTCCCTCGGACTGCAAGGAGATCCAACCAGTCCATTCTGAAGGAGATCAACCGTTATTTCTTTGGAAGGATTGATGCTAAACCTGAAACTGCAGTACTTTGTCTCCCTCATGAAAATTGTTGACTCATTGGAAAAGACTCTGATGCTGGGAGGGTTTGGGGATAGGAGAAGAAGGGGATGACCAAGGATGAGATGGCTGGATTGCATCACTCACTCAATGGGCGTGAGTCTGAGTGAACTCCGGGAGATAGTGATGGACAGGCAGGCCGGGCTTGCTGGGATTCATGGGGTCTCAAAAGTCGGACACGACTGAGTGACTGAACTGAACTGATTGTATTTTGGACTCTTTTGTTGACTCTGATGAGTACTCCATTTATTCTAAGAGATTCTTGCCCACAGTAATAGGTAAAATAGTCATCTGAGTTAAATTCACCAATTCAGTCCATTTTAATTCGCTGATTCCTAAAATGTCAATGTTCGTTCTTGCCATCTCTTGTTTGACCATTTCCGATTTGGCTTGATTCAGAGACCTAACATTCCAGGTTCCTATGCAATATTGCTCTTTATAGCATCAGACTTCACTTCTATCACCTGTCACATCCACAACTGGATGTTGTTTTTGCTTTGGCTCTGTCTCTTCATTCTTTCTTGAGTTATTTCTCCACTGATCTCCAGTAGCATTTTGGGCACCTACTCACCTTGGGAGTTCATCTTTCAGTGTACTATCTTTTTGCCTTTTCATCCTGGGCATGGTGTTCTCAAGGCAAGAATATTGAAGTGGTTTTTCATTCCCTTCTCCAGTGGACCACATTTTGTTAGAACTCTCGACCATGATTCATCCATCTTGTTTGGTCCTACATGACATGGTTCATATATTCATTGAGTTATACAAATCTCGGGTCCACATGATCAGATTGGTTAGATTCTTGTGATTTTGGTTTTCAGTTTGTCTACCCTCTGATGGATAAGGATAAGAGGTTTATGGAAGTTTCCAGAGAGACTGAGGGGGAAACTGGGTCTCATTTTGATGGGCAGGACCATGTTCAGTAAATCTTTAATCCAGTTTTCTGTTGATGGGCAGGGGTTGTGTTCCCTCCCTGTTGCTTGACCTGATGCAAATCTATGGTGGAGCAATGAAGCTAATGGTGACTTCCTTAAAAATGTCTCATCCACACACTGCTACACTCAGTGCCTATGATACTGAAGCAGGTCACCACCAACCCATGCCTCCACCAGAGGTTCCTGGACACTCATGCACATATCTGGGTCAATNGGTGGAGCAATGAAGCTAATGGTGACTTCCTTAAAAATGTCTCATCCACACACTGCTACACTCAGTGCCTATGATACTGAAGCAGGTCACCACCAACCCATGCCTCCACCAGAGGTTCCTGGACACTCATGCACATATCTGGGTCAATTTCTTGTGGTGTCACTGCTCTTTTCTCCTGGGTCTTGGTGCGCACAGGTTGTTGTTGTTCTTGTGGCCTTCAAGAGTCTATTTCCCCAGTCCTGTGAAAGTTCTGGTGGTTCTATGGTGGGGTTAATGGCAACGTATTCCAAGAGGGCTTAGGCCATACCCAGGTCTGCTGCACTGAGAGCTCATGTTGCAGGCCACTGCTGACCCGTACCTTCATAGGAGGCACTCAGGCACCGTTCTGGCTCAGTCTCATGTTTTGAGCATGTGTTTGTTCCCTTCCCATGTCTGAGCATCTCAAGGGACAGGTGGTTGGCCAATGCACCGTCCCAGGTGTGCCCTGCACCTTAAACACCTCCCTGGTCCTAGTCACTCAGTTTCCCTGTGTGTCCCGAGAGCACTGTCTCAGGTTTGCCATGAGGGAAAAGTCTCAAGTTCCCTCTGGACAGCTGATCTCAGTCTGTGACCGTTTTGGCTGAAGTCAAGCATCCGGGATCTCAGGAAGATGTAGTTAGCAGCTGGGAGCCTGCTCTCAGTTTGGTGGAAGATGCCATCTCTGGGCCTTAGGTTTTAATATCTCCTTACCTTCTGGCTCTGACTGTTGCAAGCCTTCCTCTCTGCCTCTGGGCAGGGAGGGGTGGGTCTGCAGCTGGCTAGCTCTCCTTTGGTATTTGCTCAGTCCTTTGTTCTGAGTGGGCCAGGCTGCTCATTCAGTTCAGTTCAGTTCAGTTCATTTCAATCCTTCAGTCATGTCTGAATCTTTGCGACCCCCATGAACTGCAGCACGCCAAGCCTCCCTGTCTATCACCAACTGCCAGATTCTACCCAAACCCACATCCATTGAGTCGGTGATGCCATCTAACCATCTCAACCTTTGTTGTCCCCTTCTCCTCTTGCCCTCAATTTTTCCCAGCATCAGGCTGCTCGTTAGGTTGTTAGGTTTGAGCCTTTTGCAGAAAGTTCTCTTTTCTGTAGTTGCAGTTAGGTGTGTACTCGGCGTTTTTTTTTTTTTTTTTTTTTTCCCTTTTCCTCCTGGTTATGTTGCCTTCTGAGATTCCAAAACTCCCCACAGACCCACCTGTGAGAGGAATTTATACTGTGTGGACACTTTTCCTCCTTCATGACTCCCTCCCCAGGACAGGTATCTGTCCCTAACTTTTTTGCCTGTCTTTTTGTCTTTTGTATTTGTCCTACCTCCTTTCCAAGAGAATGGTCTAGTATCACCATATATCAGGCAGAGGTTTGCTTTAAATTTTTGAATCACCTCAAGTTCTTCATGTGAACTGAACTATTCAATAATTTTCACACTCATATCTTGCATACATACAATGGAATATTAATCAGCCATAACAAAGAGTGAAATCTATTTGTGACTACATCATTGGAGCTAGCGGCTTTTATGCTAAGTGAAATAAGTGAGACAGAGAAAGACAAATATTGTATGATTTTACTTGTATGTGGACTCTAAGAAAAACAAAACTAATTAAATAGCATAACATAATTAGTTATAAATACAGAGAACAAATAGGTGGTTGCCAGAGGGGAGGAAATGAGGAGGAGAAAAGAAATAGGTGAGAGAGATTAAGAGGCACAAACTTCCAGTTGTAAAATAAATTAGTGATGAATATGAAAAAAAAAATAGTAGCATGGAAAATGTGAACACCAGACTGCACTGCAAAAAGAACTACATAAAATTCCAAGTTGACATCAATTTTATCTAATAGTTATAAGAAATAATTACACTCTAATGCTTATATTGAGCTTGTCTTAAAACCATTATTACAGTTATATATGCAATCTGTCTTGTTAGTGTTTTACCCTCATTAATTTTTAAACTGTTACTACTAAATGTCTTTTATATATGTGCAAAAAGACAAAGACAAAAATGTTAGTGCCAAATTTTACATATTTATGAATACTAGCCATATCTGTGACTTCCCTGGTGGCTGAGACAGTAAAGTGTCTGCCTGCAATGCAGAAGACTCGAGTTTGATTCCTGGGTCGGGAAGATCCCCTGGAGAAGGAAATGGCAATCCGATCCAGCACCCTTGCCTGGAAAATCCCATGGACGGAGGAGCCTGATAGGCTACAGTCCATGGGGTCACACAGAGTCGGACACGACTGAGCGATTTCACTTTCACTTTCAGCCATATAATAGGCACATCAACTAATAAATAATAAAAACTAAAGCTAATGGAAACAATCTGCTGCTACTGCTAAGTCACTTCAGTCGTGCCCAACTCTGTGCGACACCATGGACTGCAGCCTACCAGGCTCCTCCGTTCATGGGGTTATCCAGGCAAGAGTACTGGAGTGGGTTGCCATTGCCTTCTCCAAGGAAGTAGTATATATAATAGCAAGCAATGAGAACTGACCGAAATGTCCATCAGCAGAACTGGTTAAATAAANAGCCTACCAGGCTCCTCCGTTCATGGGGTTATCCAGGCAAGAGTACTGGAGTGGGTTGCCATTGCCTTCTCCAAGGAAGTAGTATATATAATAGCAAGCAATGAGAACTGACCGAAATGTCCATCAGCAGAACTGGTTAAATAAACTCAGGTAAACTCCTAAGAAGGGACACTGCTCTGCTTAAAAAATGCATTCTTGAAAACTATATTCAAATTGTTAGTGATATGAAACAATCTAGTTGGAATAAAATATTCTGTACCATAATTATCAATTTGCATTTATGATTATCAATTACACAGATGTTATCTGCCTATAACACAGTTAGAATTATTAAAATTTGATTATTTCACTTCTCCTAAAATTTTTTGTTTCTTTTTGAACATTAATCTACTTATCTTTCAGACAGAAATAAGAAAAAACATTTCTAGCTCATCTTGCACAATATTTTCTAACAAACTGAAGCACCTGAATCTTGTCATCTAATTTATAATAGCCAAGATAAAGATTAAAACATACTTTTAGTTTACAGAATGAAAACAACTATTAGACTCTATGCCTACAAAATTCTTATGCATACTTTTCTTGAATTGGAAATATTTTCCTTTTCATGCTGATTAGAAAACTGTAAATTGTACATATTTTGATGTGAGGGTAAAACATGAAGCATTCAGAAATGAATTGCGTGTTGTGCTAGTAAAATTTCAATTTCTAGATAGTTTGTAGAGTATAAGTTAACTATTGCCACTTGCAATTCATTCTTATTCTTTTCTCAATTCTTACCTTTATCTATCGTACAGAAATTTGTTTTTATTCCTTAAATTATTTGATTATTAAAATTTATTTTTAAAGGGCTATGTATTAAGTATGTGACAGATAAAAGGAATAGAAAATTGTCACTCACAATGAGAATTCCAATCTTAAAATGACAGACTTAAAAGTTGATTTTAGTTTTCCAAATATTTAAGTATATTTGTTATCAAATCATCCAGGTTTTATGTTGTACTAGGAAAAGTAGAATTAAACATATGATTCTTTATCACTATTTCACATTGCAATTTATTTTTATCAGAGTTGAAATCAACACAAACTATGTAGAAAACAAATNTATCAAATCATCCAGGTTTTATGTTGTACTAGGAAAAGTAGAATTAAACATATGATTCTTTATCACTATTTCACATTGCAATTTATTTTTATCAGAGTTGAAATCAACACAAACTATGTAGAAAACAAATCTTTCAAGTTATAATTGGAATAATTACAAATCCATTTATCCTCAAATATACACAAAATGACTTTCTTCAATATACAAGAGTTTTACTGATAAATTAAAACTATGAACCTGAGAATTGGAGAAACTTGTTTGGAGATTGAAAGTCATCATCTTAATCAGCATTAGTTCTTTAACTAAATGGAAGGCAATTGGAAATTAATTTTATTTATTTAATTAACTCTAGTCAGGAATGTGTTTGATTAGTGCAATTTTTTCTGAACTGACAATTTTATACTCAAGAAAAGTTTAATGTCTAATTATAATATTATATTAGTTAAAAAAATACTCTAAAGACTTGTTTGGGCTATTTAGATAGGGCATGATACAGCAGCAAATCATCCTATTTTCTTGTTTATTTAAAGATATTTTATACACAGATCTAAATATAATGTTTTATGTCTGTCAATATTAAAATATGCATATGGGACATAGTTAGCTTCTCAGGTGCTAATATGAAAAATGATAATATCTAACTCACAAAATTGTGGATAAAAACTGATGCGCATTAAAATTCTTTGTAAATTCTAGTATTCTATATTATAATTATGCCTTACATGTTAAGGCATAATTATGTGCTGTTCTTAGTTGCTCAGTCATGTCCGACACTTTGCAACCTCAAAGAGGGGTCTACTCTTTGACAGTAGCCTGCCGGGGTCCTCTGTCCATGGGGATTCTCCAGGCAAGACTACTAGAGTGTATTGCCATGCCCTCCTATAGAAAATCTTCCTAACTCAGGAATCAAACTCAGGTCTCTCACATTGCAGGCAGATTTTTTACCATCTGGCATAATTATAATATAGATTAAAATCATAAAATATATTTGACCATAAAATATACAGACCATAAAATAAATATAGTCTCTGTCATGCAGCCATAACGTACCTGTCACAACTTCTCCACTCTGTTGTTGTTGCACTAAAGCAATCATAGACAATATGTAAACAAATGGGTGTGGCTGGGTTTCAATAAGACTGTTTACAAAAAAATTGGCAGGATCATAGTTTACTGATCACTTGCATAAATGAGAGTAATCATGAAGTTTTTAACAGGAATAACTACAAACAATTGTCAGTATAAGGAAGTGTGCATGTGTGATCACTCAGTTGTGTTCAACTCTTTGTGACCCTAGGGACTGTAGTCCTCCAGAGTCCTTTATTCATAGGATTCTCCAAGCAAGAATACTGGACAGGGTTGTCATTTCCTCTTCCAGGGGATCTTGCTGACCCTAGGATTGAACCTGTGTTTCCTAAGTCTCCTGCATTGGCAGGTGGATTCTTTACCACTGAGCTATCCAGGAAGTTTAATATAAGGAAGGCATTGCATTAAAGTTATTTTGCAAAGGTCAATGACTTCTGCTGAAGTTGAAGAGATCTTGCCAAGTCAAGCTCTCACATATATCTACCAACAAACAAAATGCTATATTTCACATAACAGTATTATAGAAGTGAAAGAGAATGAAGAACATCTGCCCAAAATATAAAAGGAAACTCCATTTGTTGTATAAAAGACAATGAGTTTATTGCAGAGACTTATTTAAAGAGTAATTTAAATATCTGTATTACACATTTGTATAGAAATGAGTAAAAAAAATGGAGTTCATGGATATAACTTACTTTCTCTCTAGTTTAAATGACTTCAGAAAACTTTGTATACTTTTTATGATTGATTTAGAATGATCTGATTGAAAAAGTCACAGTTTTAATGATTTTTAAGTGAGACATGAATAGAATGTTATGGTCATGTTAATGACTCAAAAGACACAAAGTAAAAGAGACATTAGCAGTACTAGAAATGATTTTTGTTTAGATATAACTTGATATCCATTTTATCAATTCTCTAAGAGGTANGTCACAGTTTTAATGATTTTTAAGTGAGACATGAATAGAATGTTATGGTCATGTTAATGACTCAAAAGACACAAAGTAAAAGAGACATTAGCAGTACTAGAAATGATTTTTGTTTAGATATAACTTGATATCCATTTTATCAATTCTCTAAGAGGTAATTCATTATTTCTGCTTTATGTTTCTATTCTGATATTTTATGCTGTCAGATCTTACTCCTTGTCACACATATCTCACTGTATGACAATTTAGTGTTACCATATATCAGACAGAAGTTTCCTTTAAAATCTTGAATCACATCATGTCCTTTATATGAACTGAACCATGCAATAATGTTCACACTTTTAGAATAAACTTCAGATTCCTTGCCCTGGCCAACAGTATTCCCTTCATGATATTGTTCCTGCCAACTTAATACCACCTAGTCACTTACCTTGTCCTCAGTTACTAAGTTTTAACCCACTATCTTTCCTGGCCCTTGAACTGGAAAGTTAATTTATCTCTAGCAGCCTTTATAACACCAGCTGCCCCTGTGTGGTCCAATCTTCTTCCAGACACTCACCTAGCTGGCAGCCTTTTCAAACTGTGTTATCAGATTAGATATAATGCCTTCCTCTGAATCCTCAGTCTAAAATTCTTCCATTCTTGTCACTCTGTTTTTCTTTAAGAATGTATTATAAATCAACAGGTCTCAATACTTTTTACTTTTACTGTCTGTTCAGTTCAGTTCGATTCAGTCGCTCAGTTATGTCCAACTCTTCACGACCCCATGGGCCGCAGCCAGACTGAGATGCCAGACTTCTTTGTCCATCACCAACTCCCAGAGTTTGTTAAAACTCATGTCCATTGAATCAGGGATGCCATCCAACCAACTCAACCTCNAGTTATGTCCAACTCTTCACGACCCCATGGGCCGCAGCCAGACTGAGATGCCAGACTTCTTTGTCCATCACCAACTCCCAGAGTTTGTTAAAACTCATGTCCATTGAATCAGGGATGCCATCCAACCAACTCAACCTCTGTGGTCTCCGTCTGCTCCTGCCTTCAATTTTTCCCAGCATTGGGGTCTTTTCCAAGGAGTCAGTTCTTTGCATCATGTGGCCAAAGCTATTGTAGCTTCAGCTTCAGTATCAGTCTTTCCAATGAATATTAAAGACTGATTTCCTTTACAATTGATTAGATTGATCTTCTTGAGTCTAAGGGACTCTCAAAAGTCTTCTCCAACCCTACAGTTCAAAAGAATCAATTTTTTGATGCTCAGACTTCTTTAGGGTCCAACTCTCAAATTCATACATGACTACTGGAAAAACCATAGCTTTGACTAGATGAACCTTTGTTGACAAAGTAATTTCTCTGCTTTTCAATATGCTGTCTGGTTTTGTCATAGTTTTTCTTCCAAGAAGCAAGCATCTTTTAATTTCATGGCTACAGTCACCATCTGCAGTGATTTTGGAGCCCAAGAAAATAAAGTCTGTCACTGTTTCTATTGTTTCCCCTTCTATTTGCCATGAAGTGATGGGACTGGATGCCATGATCTTAGTTTTTTGAATATTGAATTTTAAGCCAACTTTTTCACTCCCCTCTTTCATTTTCATCAAGAGGCTCTTCAATTCCTCCTCACCTTCTGCCATGTATGGTATCATCTGCATATTTGAGGTTATTGATATTTCTCCTGGCAATTTACTCTCCATCTATATCTAGCATCCTGAATGCATGAAAATTGACCACTTTGTAATAGTTATATATTGTAACATTCCTGATATGATAGATATTAAATTTATTGAAGTAAGAAAAGAACAGAAGAAGAAAGAAAGGAAGAGAAGGATAAAAGAAAAAAGGAAGGAAGGAAGAAACATTCTTGTAATACTGGCAAGAGTTTAAGCAAAATTGTGGTCACTAAAATTCTTCGATAATTAGGCAAGAAAATAATTAGCTACAAGAAATGCTAAAATTATTAGAAAATATAGAGTCAAAGACATAGTAGAAGCCCAAGTTATTAAGCCAAAGAAGTTAATCCTAACTTATAATAAAGAGTTTCAAGTAAAGGAACCGAGAATCCAAATTGAAAATGTGAAGGACCCCGAGTCAGTAATCATGGAAAAGTGTTATATCTACCAACTGATTCACTGACATATGTGAAGAGATATAACTCTGATAGCCAAACAATATTCAAGAAGTGTGTGTCATTATTCTTTTCTTTACTAAACTACTAGAACAGGTTCATATCAAACTATCTTTAGTTATGACCTTTGTATTTTTGTATTGCTTATAATTACAGATTGACCTTTATGTTATTTTGATGACCTAATTTCCCCCAGATGCAGACTTCTGCTTCCAGCTCTGTTGCACTATTTTGCACACATGTAAGCAAGCACACGTGCAGATACACACACATCATTTCAGGCCGTGCTTTCCATAGGACATTTTAATTTTCAACAGTCTCTCAAGATTTGGTCAACAGAGTCTTTACCCACTAAGTGTCATGCATTTTTCTGGGTTCTGGAACTTCATAAGAGAGAGAATAATATCCCATTTCCACATTCAGAAATAATATTTTAGTCAAATGAGAAGGAACATAAATTATTGAAATGTTGATACAAGGAATATAATTAAATATNATGCAAAATGAAAGGGGAAAATATATATATAATTCAGGGGCTACAATCCATGAAAATCTTTGAATTGCAAAGACAATTTGGGAAATTGAAAGAAAGTCCAGTGGCTGCAGCAGAGTGAGCAGGAAAGAAAGAAACACAGGATGCATTTTAAGATGTAGACAAGATCCAGATTATGGAAGGCCTTACATATCATGTTAGGAATTGTATTATTATTCTAAAAGCAATGCAAAAAAAACCCTGATATTGCTGTATTGAGTTTGCATTACAAAAATTAACTCTTCTTGTAGTAGAGAGAATGATTGGGTGTAGGATCAAGCATTGATAAGGTAAGACCTTTAAAGGAGGGATAACTATAATGTCCAGCTTTCAAGGAGAGTACAATTATTATTTATTTTCAGTTGTATTCATAGTAACTGTATCAATATTTTCATGTTCAAAAGTGTTCCAATTTGTACAATTAATCATAGTAATCAAGAAGACTCTTGTGCTTGTCAAGAATTAGTGATTAAAAACATCAAGTGGATAAATTGGAAAAGAATTTAAATGCTGGATATCAGAATATGACAGAATATTGGAATAAGAGAAAATAGTGAATCAGGAATGATGTCTAGAATACCAAGTAGCATGACTGGTTCCCCTCCTCAAGAACATGGGGGAGGGTGTAATTTTAGTGATACGAGCGTCAGGAGTAGAGAAGAGAGGCACCGAGGATAAATTCAGCTTTTGGCATATTGAGTTTTAATTGCCTATTTGTCCTATTGGAAATGTCAAAAGCAAATAAATAAATGGGATTGGAATTTAAATTATAGTTCTCAACTATATTTCTAAATAGTAACTGAGAAAGATTATGGATGAAGTCTCCTTAGGAGAGAAAACTGGTTAAGGCTAGGGTCAATAACTGACACTAAAGCATATAGAATGAGAAAAACGCAAACTGCCAAAGGATACCAAAAGAAAATGAAGAAGGAGAAGAAAAAAAAAAATATTGCTGTAATTTTAAAGTGAAGATGAGTTCAGTGTCCTTGTACTGCACCATGTCAGCTATTCTCTCAACCAGCTATAGTCTTTAAGACTCAGTGGTCAAGAAAATGGCCAAAAAATAGAATAGAAGGACTCTGAGCTTACCTTCACTTAAAAATTACACCAATTTATATAGCAACTATTGATGAGAAAGACCAGAAGACTAACAGGAAATATGTTCTATAACTAAAGTTATTAAAAAAAAATAACCACAATGAGATGGTTCAGAAACCCCTACTCCTGGGGTGGTTGAGGGGTGGGGAGGGATAAACAGAAAAGCAATTAGAATTGCAGCTTCTTGCCAAGGAACAAGTGATCCAAGACCTACATTGAGCTCCTCTCCTGGGGATCTTGAACTAAGAAAATGACTCTCCAGAATATTTGGTTTTGAAGGCCGGTGGAACTTACTTTTAGGAAAGTCAGAGGGATGAGGAAAATAGAGACTCTGCTCCTAAAAAGCACATACAAAATCTCACACACTCTAAGCCTCAGGGCAGCAGCAAGTTGAAAGGATCCTGGGTCAAACCTATCTGTTTATGTTGGAGAGCCTCCTAGTGAGGCAGGAGGCAACCAGAGCTCACCTTGTGGACATAAAGACTGCTGGCAGGCATTTTGGGAAGGTCATTTTACCATGTGGACACTGATGCTGAGAAGCACCGTTTTATAATACTCTCTCTATCTTATTAAGTTTGGAATCCAGACCTGCTCAGCAGCCTATTAGTGTCTATAGTGGGATGCCTTAAGCCAAGCTATCAGCCAAGTGAAGACATAGCCTCACCACCAGAAGGTAGTCTGCCTCTCAACCTCCTGTGTCCACAACTATACCAGGATACAGGATACAGTTATGTCCACCAGAGGGCTCAGGACCCAGCTCCACACACCACTGAGCCAGCACTAGCTTTTCACTAGCCTTACCCACCCACGTGGGTTAGGAAACGATCCCAGGAAAACTTGAGGCTCAGATCCACAACTAGGGGATCAACATACCACCCACAGTATCCCCAGAGCCAGAAACCCTGGGACTTAATGCTGCATTCCAGTGAGCTGGTATTAAACTTGGAACCACCTAGGCCTTGGCCCCACTCACCAGTACAACTACACCAGCTCTGATATAGTGTGGGCACCTCAGTCAGATGTCCCAGGATATACCCTGCCTGCCTGTGGGATGACACCAGCTATTGGACCTCCAAGGCCCTATTGCCCTAGACCCCAGCACTCAGCTCTACCCACCAGTAAACCAGCATGAGTCCTGGGACACCTTGAGCCCTGGCTTCACCCAAGAGTGGCCAAAACCAACCCCAGAAAGCCACTGGCTCACTGATCAACAGGCTGACATCAGCTCCAAGAAAAAATGGACCTCTCAGGCAGCCATCCTGGGATCCAGACACACTGCCCAGCAGACTGATACCAGATTTTATACACCTTGGACTCCATAGCCAGCCTTTTTAGGAACAAATCTCATCCATTAGGTGGATGACATTAGATACAGGATCCAGAGTCCCTGCAACATACTCACCCCAGAAACCAGTTTAGCCCACTAGTGGGCTAGCACAAATCCTGAGACTGATTGGAACTCTGCAGGTAGACAATTCATGACAGCTCCACCCACCAGTCATCAGCAATCTCTGCATAAGGCAAAGCTTGACAACTAACCAAAAATGTGGGAAAGCCATGTCTGCCAGATCATGGACAGCAGTCAGCCTGTTGAAACAAAAGGAATCAAACTGTCCAAATAAAGGGGCACTCAAAACATACAGTTCTGTGACCAGAGAGGAGTGTGCTGCTTGGACTCATACATATTCTTATAAATCACCACTTCTCTAATACTGGTAAGCACAACCAACTTACAAAATACATAGAAATAAAAACACTAAATTAGGCAAAATTAAGTGACAGAGGTATATGTAAACAAATAAACAAGACAAAACCCCAGATGATGAATGAAGTGAAGTAGTGATAAAGATGTTCAAAGAACTTGAGATAAAATTGGATGAACAGAGTAAGATGTTAGAAGTTTTAAACAAGCAGTTTGAAAATGTAAATAAGAACAAGTAGACATGAAGACTACAATAACTGAAATGAAAAATACACTAGAGGGAATCAACAATAGATTAGATGATACAAAGGACCAGACCAGTTACCTAAAAAACAGGGTAGTGGAAATCAGTAAAGCTAAACAGAAGAAAATAAATATATATATTTTTAATGAGAGCAGTTTAAAAGACCACAGAGATAATATTAAGCATATTAATACTCACATTATAGCAGTCCCAGAAGACTAAGAGAGAGAGAAAGGGGCAGAAAGAACATTTGAAGTTATAATACCTGAAAACATCCTTAACTGGGAATGGAAACAGACATCTGGGTCCAGGAAGTGCATAGTCCTAAACAGGATCAACTCAAGGAGGACCACACAAAGACACATTATAAAATGTCAAAATTAAAAATAAAGACAGAATATCAAAAGTTGCAAAGGAAAAGCAATGTCACCTGCAAAGCATTTTCCATAAGGTTATTAGCTGACTTTTCAACACAAACTGTAGTCCAGAAAAAGGTGGCATGATATAATTAAAGTGATAAAGAACAGTCTACCTGGCAAAGATTTCATTCAGATTTTATGGAAAGATCAAAAGTTTTACAAACAATCCAAAGCTAAAAGATTTCAAAATCACCAAACCAGCTTTACAGGAAATGTTAAAGTAGCTTCTCTAAATTAAAAAGAAAAGGCCACAATTAGAAACATGAAAATTATGAAACTGTCTCTTCTATAAAGGAAAATATACAGTTAAGGGAATTCATTAACCATGTGCAAAGCCAGTAAGAAGGTTAAAAGACAAAGGTAGTATCATTAGTGTTCACAGTAAGTACTTAAGGGGTACACAAAACAAATAAATACAAAATATGGTGTCAAAACAGCAAACATGAGGAAATGAGAGGGCAAAACTGAAAGGTTATTAAAATTTGTTTAAACTTCAGACTAGAATTGCAAAAAAAAAAAAAATCAATAAAATGAACAACCTAGAAGAAAAGAACAAATTACTAGAAATGTAGAGTCTCCAAAGACAGAATAGGAATTCAGAACCAGACTGCTTCAGAGGTGTATTTTACCAAATATGTAAAGAGTTAATGTATATTATTCTCAAACTATTTCCAAAATTTCACAGAAAAGAATGTTTTAAACTCATTGTATGAGGCCAGCATTACTTTGATACCAACAAGACCAAGATATTGTGCAAAAAAATAAAATTACAGGTCACTGATGAACATAGAGGCAACGTTTTTCAATGAAAATAAAAGGAAACCAAATTTAACAATATATTAAAATTATCAAACATCTTTATCAAGTGAGATTTATACAAGGGATGCAAGGAAGTTTCAATACAATTGATTGCAAATCAGTCGTATGATATACCATGTTACTAAACTGAAGAAAAGAAATCATAGTCATTTCTATAGATTAAAAAAATTTTTTTGAGAAAATTCAACATCCATTTTTCATGAAGAGGCTCAACAAAGTCAATACAGAATAAGCAAGACTCAATACAGTACAGGCCATATATAACAAACTTATAGCTAGCATTTTAACCAATGGCAAAAAGCTGAAAGCATTTCCTTTAAAGATCAAGAACATCACAGGGAAGCTGGCTCTCATCAAAAAGGCAATAATGTGTACCAAGACTAATTAATTTACTAAAGAATGAAAAATGGGATAAGTGCTCCAGAAATCTGCACTATCTACACTGAATCATTAAGACTGTGTTAAGTCTGTACATGTCAGGCTAAATAAAATAAAATCAGTTTTATTCCATAACTTATAAATTACTCTATGCCTTTTTCATCTGTATGTGTCATTTTCCTTAAGAAAAAATACTGTTTGAAGTTTTTGATGTGAATAATACAGTCAATCACAAAGAACACATGTCAGATATAAACAAAGAATGGTAGTTGAAAAATATTAAAAAATAAATTAATTAAAAGACAGACACTAAGACCGACTGGACATTTAAAGGGCATATGTTTATTCAATGTTATGTATTACTTAATAGAAATAATAAGAAATGGGGAATTCTTTACTGTGTGTTATAATTGTATTAGGCAGTTGAGTAACTGACAAAAAGTTATTTATATCACTAAATTTTTTAACTGGTTAAATGAAAATGCTGCTCTTACTTTTTTTCTCAACATCATATTATCTTGACTAATTTTGTTCAATGATTCTTAGAAAACTTGTAAAAGAACTATATTTTCTCAAATTTATGCTATGTCAATATATGTTAGTTTCAAAAATCACTGAAAAATATGAAATAGAATTATTAAAAAAAAAACAGAACTACACAAAAACCAAGTAATCTTGAAAATTGAAAACCACACAACTGTCATGAATCACAATCTTCAGAATTTAATTTAGTTTTCATTTTATTTATATTATTTTTTTTCAAATACACATAGCATCACATTTAAGTATGATCTTTATATCCTCTGCTGTATGTTTAGCTATTAACACCATTTAAAAGCCTTTGACTGTGTGGATCACAAGAAATTGTGGAAAATTCTGAAAGAGATGGGAATACGAGACCACCTAACCTGCCTCTTGAGAAATCTGTATGNACCGCCTCTCTTCCTATCACTCTTTCACAAGTACAAATACACAGACACACTCTGAAACTCTTCAGCATGAGTTCAGCACCTGCATTTGAATGGACAGCCATCAAGAACAGCCTCGTGTTGCCAATTGGCCGGGCCAGGGGCACCAGTCAGCTCCACTGTCTGCTGCAGCAAGCACTATTACACATGAAGGGATTCAAAGATTACTTTGCACAACATAGTATAAACACACTTAAGGAATTTAACATGCAGAAAAAGCAAGTCATCATTCACGGTTCTGAGAGTGGTGAGACTTCACTAGTAACAGAAATAAAGCAGTTAAGGACAGAACAAGACAAAGAGTGGGAGAGGGAGCTTTTGGATCCTTATTGGAATAGGACTGGAAGGGCAAAGAGGATGAAGGGAACTCTCGTCGCTTTGATCAAGGTTGGTTAACATGGAGAACACGATCAGAACTGCCAAAGTGAAGTCATGCAATTCTTGAAAGCCTCTAAAATTCTCTAATGCAAAAGACTGAAAATAGAACTACCATAAGACCAATCAACCCCACTACTGTGTATATTCCACAATTCAAAAAGACTCATGTACCCTAATGTTCATATCAGCACTATTTACAATAGCCAAGACATGGAAGCAACCTGAATTTCCATCAACAGGGGAATGGATAAAGAAGATGTGGTACANTACCATAAGACCAATCAACCCCACTACTGTGTATATTCCACAATTCAAAAAGACTCATGTACCCTAATGTTCATATCAGCACTATTTACAATAGCCAAGACATGGAAGCAACCTGAATTTCCATCAACAGGGGAATGGATAAAGAAGATGTGGTACATATACACAATGGAATGTTGTTGTTTACTCACTAAGTTATCTCCTACCCTTTTCGTCTCCATGTTCTGTAGCCCCCCGGGCATCTTCTGCTCATGGGATTTCCCAGACAAGAATAATGGAGTGGGTTTCCATTTCCTTCTCCAGGGGATTTTCCTGACTCAGGGATCAAACTTGCATCTCCATCATTGGTAGGACTGTTCTTTACCACTTAGCCACCAGGGAAGCCCACAATGGAATATTACTCAGCCATTAAAAGGAATAAAGTTGGGTCATTTGTGGAGATGTGGATGGATCTAGAAACTGTCATATATAGTGAAGTGTCAGAAAGAGAAAAACAAATATCACATATTAACATATATCTGTATACTCTAGAAAATGGTACAGATGGTCTTATTTGCAAGGCAGAGGTGGAGACACAGACATAGAAAACAAATGTGGGTGAAGGGAGAGTGGGAGAAATTGGGAGATTGAGGTTGACAATGTATACTACTGATACTGCTACTAAGAATAATAACAATAAATAACACTCTGCTGCTGCTGCTAAGAGCCATGTCCAATTCTGTGCGACCCCATAGACGGCAGCCCATGAGGCTCCCCCATCCCTGGGATTCTCCAGGCAAGAACACTGGAGTGGGTTGCCATTTCCTTCTCCAATGCATGAAAGTGAAAAGTGATAGTGAAGTCGCTCAATAAAACTCTAATGCACCCCAAATTCCAATTATTATTTATTTGAATATGCTTATCTTAGAGGTATATATTCATAGGTCTGAATATCTTTGATAATTTGCTTCAGCAGAGCTTAGCTGTTATTTTTCCAACACAGGTGAAATGCAGCTTAGAAGTTATATCAATGCCTAATACCATTTTTCTGTAATTCTGTAACAGGAAAAATAGTATTTAAAAGAACTTAAAAGGACCCAGTTTGAACAACAATACTTAAACAAGGTAACTTTTACCATGGAGTCAATTGTTCAGAACTTGAAAAAGCTTTGATAGTTAATATTGAAATATTGAAATCTAAATCTAATCTAAAGTCAAATATTGTATGATCCTCTACTACTAGGAAAAAGAACATCTAGAAATAAACTTTATAACTTAATAGTTTTCTAAATGGGGAAGGTCTTTAGACAAATTCATATGTCAATTAATTCACCAAAGGCATATAGGGTTTTTTAGACAGGGAAACCATATAAATATGAAAATATTGAATATAGTTTTATTTTCATTCACTTTATGTGGAAAATGCTACAATCACAAAAAATGAAATTATGATTCCTGTAAATACCCAAACTGTTAGCAATAAGGACCAAATAAAGACCATCATAAGAATATTTTATCTCACATATAAAAGAGAGTGAAAATAGATGCACTTTTGGTGGACAGTAGTTTGATGTTTAATCATGAATGCTTAAAATTTATAAATTTAAAAAGCTTTAACTTATAAAGTGAAACAGTTAATATTAGTGTACACATTCCCAGTTTTTATGATTAAAATGAAAATCCTCAACATGTACCACTACTAATGCAAATCTAAGAAGTCCTATGGAAAANGTCTGTCTAGGCAAGGCTATGGTTTTTCCAGTAGTCATGTATGGATATGAGAGTTGGACTGTGAAGAAGGCTGAACACTGAAGAATTGATGCTTTTGAACTGTGGTGTTGGAGAAGACTCTTGAGAGTCCCTTGAACTGCAAGGAGATCCAACCAGTCCATTCTGAATAAGATCAGCCCTGGGGTTTCTTTGGAAGGAATGATGCTAAAGCTGAAATCCAGTACTTTGACCACCTCATGTGAAGAGGTGACTCATTGAAAAAGACTCTGATGTTGGGAGGGATTGGGGGCAGGAGGGGAAGTGGACGACAGAGGATGAGATGACTGGATGGCATCACTGACTCGATGGAAGTGAGTCTGAGTGATCTCCGGGAGTTGATGTTGGACAGGGAGGCCTGGCATGTTGCGATTCATGGGGTCGCAAAGAGTCGGACATGCCTGAGTGACGGAACTGAACTGAACTGAACTAACAGGAAACCCACTTTAGACCTAAAGACACTTATAGACTGATAGTGAGAAGAAGGAAAACTACATTCCATGCAAATGGGAAGCAAAAGAAAGCTGGTGTAGCAATCATCATATCAGACAAAATTGCCCTTAAAATATAGATCACATGAGATATGGCAGGACTCTACACATCATCAAGGGATCAATCCAAGAGGAAGATATAGCAATTTTAAATATCTGTGCACCCAACATAGGAACACCTAAATACATAAGACAAACACTAGCAGACATAAAAAAAGAAATTGACAGTAGCACAATAATAATAGGAGACTTTAACATGCCACTTACAGTGATGGACAGATCACCAAAGCAGAAAATTAATAAAGAAATACAAGTCTTAAATGATACATTAGATGATATGGTTCTCATAGATATCTTCAGGACAGTCCATCCAAAGTAGAAGAATACACCTTCTTCTCAAGTGCACACAGAACATTCTCCAGGATGGACAACATCTTGGGTCACAAATCAAACCTCAGTAAATTTAAGAAAATTGAGATTGTATCAAGTATCTTTTCCAATCACAACTCTATGAGACTATATATCAATTACAAGAAAAACTGTAAGAAATACAAACACATGGAGATTAAACAACACTTTTCTAAATAACAGACAGGTTACTGAAGAAATCAAAAGAGAAATTTAAAAAATTCTAGAAACAAATGACAATGAAAACACAAGAACACAAAATATATGGGATTCACTGAAAGCAGTTTTAAGAGGGAAGTTTATAGGAATATAATCATACCTCAGGAAAAAAGAAAAACGTTGAATAGACAACCTAACTTTACACCTAAAACAACTGGAAAAAAACAACAACAACAAAAGATCAAAATTAGTAGAAGGAAAGTAATCAGTAAGATTTGAGNATTTAAAAAATTCTAGAAACAAATGACAATGAAAACACAAGAACACAAAATATATGGGATTCACTGAAAGCAGTTTTAAGAGGGAAGTTTATAGGAATATAATCATACCTCAGGAAAAAAGAAAAACGTTGAATAGACAACCTAACTTTACACCTAAAACAACTGGAAAAAAACAACAATAACAAAAGATCAAAATTAGTAGAAGGAAAGTAATCAGTAAGATTTGAGCAGAAATAGATGAAAAAGCAATGAAAGAAACAATAGCAAATATTAATACAACTAAAAGCTAGTTCTTTTAGAAGATAAACAAAATTGACAAATTTTAGCCAGATTAATCAAGAAAAAAGAGAGAAGAAACAAATCAACAAAATTAGAAATGAAACCGGACAGTTTACAACAGACAATGCAGAAATGCAAAGGATTATAAGAGACTATTATGACCAACTATGGCAATAAAATGGATAACCTGGAAGAAATGGACAGATTCTTATAAAATTTCAATCCTCTAAGATTGATCCAGGAAGAAATAGAAATTATGAACAACCCAATTAGAAGCACCAAAATTGAGGCTGTGATCAATAATCTCCCCAAAATAAAAAACCCACGACCAGATGGCTTCACAGAAGAATTCTATCAAACATTTAGAGAAAAGCTAATGCTCATCTTTTTAAAAATGTTTCATAAAACTGCAGGGGAAGGAACATTTCCAAACTCATTCTACAAGGCTAGCATCACCCTCAAACCAAAACCAGACAAAGACAACACCAAGAAAAGAAAACTATAGACTAATATCACTGATAAACATAGATAAAAATTCCTCAACAAAATTTTAGCAAACAGAATTCAGCAACACATTAAAAACCTCATACTACATGATCAAGATGGGTCTATTCCAGTAATACAAGGATTCTTCAATATATGCAAAACAATCAATGTGATACACCATAGTAACAAATTGAAAGAGGGATGGTATGGGGAGGTAGGTGAGATGGGGTTCAGAATTGGGAACACGTATACACCCATGGTGGATTCAAGTTGATGTATGGAAAAATATGATAATCTCAATAGATGCACAAAAATCCTTTGACAAAATTCAGCACACTTTATAATTAAACTCTTCAAAAAATGGGCAAAGAAGGAAGCTTCCTTCACAGAGTAAAGGCCATATATGATAACCTACAGTAAACATTCAGAGAAGGCAATGGCAAACTACTCCAGTACTATTGCCTGGAAAATCCCATGAAGAGAGGAGCCTGACAGGCTGCAGTTCACGGGGTCACTGAGTCCAACATGGCTGAGTGACTTCACTTTCACTTTTCACTTTCATGCATTGGAGAAGGCAATGGCAACCCACTCCAGTGTTCTTGCCTGGAGAATCCCAGGGACAGCAGAACCTGGTAGGCTGCCATCTATGGGGTCACACAGAGTTGGACAAGACTGACATGACTTAGCAGCAACAGCACAGTAAATATTATTCTCAATGGAGAAAAACTCAAAACATTCTCCCTATGATCAGGAACAAATATGTCTACTTTGACCACTATTATTCAACATATTTTTGGAAGTCCTAGCTACAGCAATCAGGGAAGAAAAAGAAATAAAAGGAATCCAGGTTGGAAAAGAAGATGTAAAGCACTCACTGTTTGCAGATGACATGATACTGTACCTAGAAAATTGGATTCATGTCGATGTATGGCAAACCCAATAGAGTATTGTAAAGTCAAATTAAAAAATAAATACATAAATAAATTTAAAAAAAAAGAAAACCATAAAGATAATATGGGAAAATTACAAGAACTAATCCATGAACTTAACAAAGTTACAGGATATAAAATCAACACACAGAAATCACTTGCATTCCTATATGCTAACAATGAAAAATCAGAAAGAACAATTAAGGAATCTATCCCATTTACCATTGCAACAAAAAGCATTAAATATCTAAGAATAAACTTACCTAAGGAGATGAAAGAACTGTATACAGAAAATTATAAGACACTACTGAAAGAAATCAAAGATGACATAAACAGATGGGGAGATAGTCCATATTCCTGGGTAGGAAGAATCAATACTTTGAAAATGATTGTACTGCCAAAGGCAGCCTACAGATTCCTATCAGTCCATAATAGTAATAATCAATATCCTTTCAATATCAGTAATGTGATCCCTATCAAATTATCAATGGCATTTTACACAGAACTAGAACAAAAATTTTCACAATTCATATGGAAACACAAAAGACCCCAAATAGCCAAAGCAGTCTTGCGAAAGAAAAATAGAGCTGAAAGAATCAACCTTCCTGACTTCAGATTATACTACAAAGCTACAGTCATCAAAATAGTATGGCACTGGCACAAAAACAGAAATATATGCCAAATGAACAAGATAGAAAGCCCAGAGAAAAACCCATGAAACTACGGTACCTTATTTTTGACAAAGGAAGCAAGAATATACATTAGGACAAAGACAGCCGCTTCAACAAATGGTACTGGGAAAACTGGACAGCTTTATGTAAAAGAATGAAATTAGAACATTTCCTAACACTATACAAAAAGATAAACTCAAAATGGATTAAAGACCTAAATATAAGGCCAGAAACTATAAATATCTTAGAGGAAAACTTAAGCAGAACACTAGATAATATAAATCAAAGTAAGATCCTCTGTGACCCGCCTCCTTGAGTAATGGAAATAAAAACAAAACAAAAGTAAACAAGTGGAACCTGATTAAACTGAAAAGTTTTTGTATGGCAAGAGAAACTATATACAAGGTGAAAAGACAGCCCTCAGAATAGGAGAAAATAATAACAAATGAAACAACTGACAAGGGATTATTTTCCAAAATATACAATCAGCTCATACAACTCAATGCCATAAAAACAAACAACCCGATCAAAAAGTGGGAAAAAGACACGAACAAACATTTCTCCAAGAAGGACATATAGATGGCTAAAAAACACATGAAGAGATGCACAACATCACTTATTATTAGAGAAATGCAAATCAAAACTACAATGAGATGTCACCTCACACGGGTCAGAATGGTTATCATCAAAAATCTTCACACAATAAATGCTGGAGAGGGTGTGGAAAAAGGGTATACTCTTGCATTGTTTGCATGAATGTAAATTAATACAGCCACTATGGAAGACAATATGGGGATGCCTTAAAAAAAATAAGAATGAAATCACCATATGACCCAGCAATCCCACTCCTAGGCATATATGTGGAGGAAACAAAAATTGAAACAGACACACATATCCCATTGTTCATTGCAGCACTATTTACAAAAGCTAGAACATGGAAGCTACCTAGATGTTCATTGACAGATGAATGGATAAAGAGTTGTTGTACATATGCAAAAAGAAACATTACTCAGCCATAAAAAGGAAGGCATTTGAGTTAGTTCTGGTGAGATGGAGGAACTTAGAACCTATTATACAGAATGAAGTAAGTCATAAATAGAAAAATAAATATATTCTAACTGCTGCATGGCATAGGAACAACTGTGAGGACATACCTCATGTCCAAGGGCAGAGAAGCCCCAGCAAGATGGGTAGGCACTGGAGCAGCAGCTGCACAGGGCAAAAAGATATGTCACTGAATGATGAATTCCCTAGGGCAGTAGGTGGCCAATATGCTACTGGAGATCAGTGGAGAACTAACTCCAGAAAGAATGAAGGGAAGCAAAAACAACACCGAATTGTGGATATGAATGGTGATGGAAGTAAAGACTGATGCTGTAAAGAGCAATATTGCATAGGAACCTGGAATTTTAGGTCCATGAATCGAGGCATATTGGAAGTGATGAAAGAGAAGATGGCAAGCGTAAATGTCAACACTTTAGCAATCAGTGAACTAAAATGGACTGGAATGGGTGAATTTAACTCAGATGACCATTATATCTACTACTGTGGGCAAGAATCCCTTAGAAGAAATGGAGTAGACATCATAGTCAAAAAAAGAGTGTGAAATGCAGTAGTTGGATGCAATCTCCAAAATGATAGAATGATCTCTGTTCTTTTCCAAGGCAAATCATTCAATATCACAGTAATGAAAATCTATGCCCCGACCAGTAATGCTGAAGCAGCTCAAGTTGAACAGNAAAAAAGAGTGTGAAATGCAGTAGTTGGATGCAATCTCCAAAATGATAGAATGATCTCTGTTCTTTTCCAAGGCAAATCATTCAATATCACAGTAATGAAAATCTATGCCCCGACCAGTAATGCTGAAGCAGCTCAAGTTGAACAGTTCTATGAAGAACTACATAGTATTTCAAGTTCTAACACTCAAAAAATATGTCCTGTTGATTATACGGTGCTGTAATGCAAAAGTAGAAAGTCAAGAAATACCTAGTGTAAGAGGCAAATTTGGCCTTGGAGTACAGAATAAAGAAGAGCAAAAGCTAATAGAGGTGTTTTTTTTTTTTTTTTTTTCCCCCCCACCCCCCCCCACNAGTATGGACAGAGAAGTCTGGCGGCTTATAGTCCATAGGGTTGCAAAGAGTTGGACAGACTGAGTGACCAACACTAACTAGCTAACGTAATAAAGAAGCAAGATCTAAGATAAATTCATATCTTTTGGTTCTCTGTTTAACATGCATTTGACCAGTGATCAGTAAATATGTACTTTCAAAAAACAAAAACAAAGAAAAAAAGGTATTTTAAATTAAATGTATTTATTTTTAATTGAAAGATAATTGCTTTACAATATTGTATTGTTTTCTGTCAAACCTCAACATGAATCAGCCATAGGGGGAATCAGCTATCTCCCATCCTTCTTGAAAATCCCTCCTACCCCCTTTCCAATCCCACTTATCTATGTTACAGAGCCTCAGTTTGAGTTCCTTGAGTCCTATAGCAAATTTCCATTGGCTATCTATTTTACATATGATAGTTTATATGTTATTCCATCCTTACATCCCACCCTCTCCTTCATGTCCTCCCCCAGTGTCCATAAATCTATCCTCTATGTCTGTGTCCCCATTGCTGCTCTGCAAATTTATATTTTTAAAATGTTATTCAAATATGACTTCTTTTGTTATGGTTTCACTGATTCCCAAATCTAAATTACTTCTGTCCACCAAGCCATCATAGTATCTTAACTGCCATGACAAAACATTTGTGAATTTGTATGCACGCTGTGCCATGCTCAGTTGCTTCAGTTTGTGTCTGACTCTTTGTTACTCCATGGACTGTAGCCCTCCAGACTCCTCTGTCCATGAGATTTTTCCTAGCAAGAATACTGGGATGGGTTGCCATGCTCTCCAGGGGATCTCCTCTACCCAGGAATCAAACCCACATCTCCTACATTTCCTGTATTGCAAGTAGATTCTTTACCACTGTATGTGCCGTGCTGTTCTTAGTGACTCAGTTGTGCCTGACTCTTTGTGACCCTATGTATTGTAACCCCCCAGGCTCCTCTGTCCACTGAGATTCTGCAGGCAAAAATACTGGAGTGGGGTGCCGTGCTCTCCTCCAGGTAACTACAGCATACATCTATGTAAATGTGATCATTCTAATTTACTACAATGTTTTTCTATTCCATATAAAACTTAAAAGTGAAGCAGTCAGTAAAGCATTACATAATAAAGAATTTTTAGACAAAACATATACATTGCTATATTATTTGAATAAAAATTAAAAACTATTATCAATATATTACAGGAAATATTCTTCAGAATAGATTATGTTAGGTCACTTAACAACTCTTAACAAGTTTACGAAGATTTAAACCATAGCCAAAACATTTTTAGACTACAATGGTATAAAAATAGAATCAGTGACAGGAAGAAAACTCAAAAATTCACAAACGACAATATTTAAACTAAACAATACAATAATGTGTCAAAGAAGAAATCAAAAGTGAAACAAAAAAGCAAACCTTGAAAGTTGCAAAAATAGGAACACAAAATATAATAGATGATACAAAAGTAGCTCTAAGAGGGAAATTTAAAGAGATAAGCATCTACTGTGAGATAAAAATGAACGATCTTAAACAATCTCACTTTGTTTCTCAAGGGACTAAAAACAAAACATTAAACTAAGCCTAAAGTTAGCAGAAAGAAGAAAATAACAAAGGTTAAAGTATAAATAAGGAGACTAAAAAGGCAATATGAAAAAAAAAATCAACAACAATAAGAGCTTTTTTTAAGTTGGCAAATATTTAGCTAGACTAACTAAGGAATATANCACTGTGTAAAGATGTGTATAAGAGACAGGTTAAATAAGGAGACTAAAAAGGCAATATGAAAAAAAAATCAACAACAATAAGAGCTTTTTTTAAGTTGGCAAATATTTAGCTAGACTAACTAAGGAATATAAAAGACTGAAACAAATAAATCAGAAATGAAAGGTGAAAGGTGAGCCACTACAACTAATTCCACTGAAAAACAGACTCATGAGGCTACTATGAATATTTTTTTCCCTTAAGCAACAAAAACTGTGGTAAGAAACTGTAGTAACAGCAATATGTACTAGAATTCATTATTTTTCAATGCTGTATAAAAATTTTAGATCTGTTCATTAAAAGTAAAATGTAACTCAACAGTAAGGACTGTGAATGTTGCTACTGGGATTATTTGGTGATAGTATTTGGTAAATAAAATCATTTTTTGTTTCAAGAAGAATCTATTTCTAACATTTTGGACTTAAAAACTTTTTTTTCCCCCAAATATCTGAGTAGTCAGATTAAAACTGATGCATAGAGAAACACCAGACATCAAGAGGTGTTAAACTGTGTATGACTAATTTTTTTTAATTCTAAAAATGAAACAGCACATTATGTACTGTACAAATGAGTGATCTTTCCTTAGGTATTTAAGACTAACAGTTAATGTTTTACTACACAAGCAGAATTTTAATATTCCCTCCTGGTTCTGTAATTCAACTAAGATAACTAGCTAAAGAGGGGACATTAAAGTACTAGTTTCTCATGACTCTAGACAGAGACTATTACAGAGCTGATGGCATAGAAAAAGACACCATAAAAAGACAAAAACATCTTAATAGTCATTTCCTGGCTGTACAATACTTGTAGATTTGCCAGCAGACCTCAGAAAAAAACAATACTCTAAAAGGCTGAGTACATATCAAGGTGTTTCAGACTTTTCCTAGGGTAGTGACAAGTAGGGACTCTCTGGGATTTCACCATTCTGTGAGTGGCAGGTATCTGATGTCCAAATAAAATCACTCTAAAGTAACCTGGGAACTGGAATAAACACCAGTACCTAAAACACATCAGGGAAGACTAGGCACCTATGCTGAATTAAGCAGAGAAAAAATGTTAAAGAAGCCATTTTAGATATGGTTAAAGCAATCAAATTCTTATCTTATTTAAAGTAGAAAAGAATGAGTAAGTAGACAGAGAATCCAGCAGAAAAGTGAAAACAAGAAAATATGCAAAACTTGAACAGAAATTTTCAATAGTTTAGATTAAAAATCCCTGGAGATGGAAGAAACTGTTAACAAATATGAAGATCAATTAATAGAAATTATTCAAAACAAAGAACAGTGAAAATAATTGAAGAATAACCAACAGAGCTACAATGACCTGTGGGACAGTATCATACAGTATAACAAATAAACTCTCTGAAGGAAGGTAGAGGGAGGCTTAAGCAGAAAAATAAAGAAATTGTCAAATATTTCACAAGTCTTAGGGAGAACATCAGCTCATAGATACAAGAAGATCGGCAACCTTTAAGAAAGATAAGTGCAAAAAAAATCGTCAGCTTATTTTGAATTTTGTCAAGAGATTTTCCTATGAGTAATCTCCTCTTTTATTGAAATACACAGTAAAAACAATACAATAATTCCAATTGATGTAATTAAATCACTGGGCAAAATTCAATACACATTTGTGAATTAAAAAAAAAAAAAAGCAAACCAAAAAGCAGAACACTTATTCTAAACTAAAGCTATAACTATTTTCTTCAGTATGATATCAATTCAGTTCAGTCTCTCAGTCGTGTCCAACTCTTTGCGACCCCATGAATCTCAGCACGCCAGGCATCC
>SJYV01051486.1:55551-70394 GCA_006410875.1 Neotragus pygmaeus | reverse complement strand
CTTTCTCAGCATCATCTTTCAGGATTTAAAAGAACTCAACTGGAATTCCATCACCTCCACTTGCTTTGTTCATAGTGATGTTTTCTAAGGCCCACTTGACTTCACATTCCAAGATGTTTGGCTCTAGATTAGTGATCACATCATCATGATTATCTGAGTCATGAAGATCTTTTTTGTACAGTTCTTCCGTGTATTCTCACCACCTCTTCTTAATATCTTCTGCTTCTGTTAGGTCCATACCATTTCTGTCCTTTATCGAGGCCATCTTAGCATGAAATGTTCCCTTGGTATCTCTAATTTTCTTGAAGAGATCTCTAGTCTTTTCCATTCTTTTGTTTTCGTCTATTTCTTTGCATTGATCTCTGAAGAAGGCTTTCTTATCTCTTCTTGCTATATGATATTGGCCTTTTATTATATACACAAATAAATTAATTTCATACATATTATTATTAATGCATCTAATTTTATATTTCAACAGTAATTACTGATGCGTTTTACCTAAGACTACAGGGTCAGAGATACACTATCTAATGTAACTCTTTAGGGATCAACTATAGCCTGGTGGGCTATAGTCCAAAGGGTCACAGAATTGGACATGATTGAGTGACTAAGCATACACATAAATAGATAGTGAGAAGTTATAATTTTTCATATAGATTATGCATCCATTTTTTCATGAACTTCATCCATTATTATTCATAATTTTTTGAGCTAAATAAATTCTCCAAAGGCAATTTTATAAAGATGTCTAGACAAGCCTGGGAATGCATGAAAGTATTGCCTTTTAGAATTAGATTTTGATACACACGTGAAGTGAAAAATGATAACCAGCAGTCTTTACAGACCTCTTTTTTAACCAAGCTAAATTCTGATTAGATTTACATATTACTTTTTTTGGTCTGTTATAACCTCAGTGACCCTTACAACAGTAATAAGTTAAAGCATGGTTGCTACTATGATAAACATGGCAGGTACAATTCTCATTTGCAAATCATAACTGAATACTAATTGCAAGTGCATGGATCAAATAATTAATTTTTAATCTTTGCTAGTGTCTTTTAGATAGTCAAGTATAAGAAAACTACAAAATGACCATTGGTAAATTGAAAAATAACAAGGTGCTTAAGTGTCTAGTGGAACATTAGAGAACAATATGTAACAATCCAGATCTAACTTCAGGCACTGCTCTTCCAAAGTGCAAACATTCATGAAAATTTGATTATTTTATTTTTGAAAACATTGAAGGCTAAAACCAAAAGTAATTCTCTAAAACACAATGAAGTGAGAGAATATTTCAAACAGAATAAGTATTAAAAAGTTAACTGGAGAGTTAAGGATCTGAAGAATGGTAGCCAGAGGTTTGTTCTACTTCGGAATACCAAATATAAGTGAAAGAGGATTGTCGCATTAGGAAGTCTAAGTATCATGCAGAAAATGGTAACAAATATTGTTTTCTTGAATTCCTTTCACCAAGCAGAATTCAAAAGTTTAAATGACTGAAGAACAGTTTTATTATTTTGACTTGAGAAACCTTATTACAGAGAAAAAGATGTAGTCCCTGAAAATGTCTAGAAATCTGGGGGAGAGGGGAAACCTCTTTAGTTTTTGCCAGTATTTCCAGCTATCATTGTTTTATTTCTACATCAAAAATCTCAGGAAATGTATTTAGTGTAAAATTTACTAATCTTAATATATATGTAAGCTGCTGCTTCAGTCGTGTCTGACTCTGTGTGATCCCATAGACAGCAGCCCATCAGGCTCCCCCATCTCTGGGATTCTCCAGGCAAGAACACTGGAGTGTGTTGCCATTTCCTTCTCCAATGCATGAAAGTGAAAAGTGAAAGTGAAGTCGCTCAGTGTCTGACTCTTCACAACCCCATGGACTACAGCCTACCAGGCTCCTCTGTCCATGGGATTTTCTAGGCAAGAGTACTGGAGTGAGGTGCCATTGCCTTCTCCTGATATATATGTATATACATGTGTATATGTATAAAATAGTGATGACCATTTCTATATGCAGAAGTCAAGTGTGTCAGAGTCCTTTATGTTAGGAAACTGCTTATTTCATTTTTGATTGATTTGACTCCTCCCAAACCCCAAAGTTGTGTTCATTAATAGAGTTTGTTGTACTGCAAGATGACTGAACAGCAGCTTGATCTTCTTGTATAAAATCTTCGAGGCATTTTAGCAACGAACATCTTAATAGCAATTTTTATGCTTTGATTTATTTACTGCCAAAAGCATTCAGTCAAGACTTCATTCATCTTATTTGGCTAGTCGAATTTTGTTGTATAAAAATGAAAGTTCTCTGAAATTTCCTTTGAAAATTATAAATATGCAAAAAGGTCACTTCTCTTGGCATATTTTGTTGTGAATAAAAGCTAAGCTGCTAGGAGACTGTTTCTAAGACACATCAGTGAGCAAAACCACTATCATGCTGAGGTTTGACAGAAAACAGCAAAATTCTGTAAAGAAATTATCCTTCAATAAAAAATAAATACATTAAAAATGATAATTTCCAAAGCAACAACAACAATGCTATCATAGTTGGCTACAACATTGATGCATTAGAGCTTTCATCTAAGAGAGCAGATAAACAGTCATGATTGCCTTCACTATATATCTCAAAGCCAGAGGAATTAACAAATTTATGTATGGTTTATTTGGAATACTAAAACACAAGTTAAGTATTTGATTTAATTAATAATATCCAAACTCAAGCTGTTATCAAGCTGTCCTCATAATTGTTTCATGAAGCTTGAATGAAATTAGATTCATTAGTATATTTCCCTTTACTAATAATATCTAATCTATACTTTCATAAATTAAGCAGAACCATTTATGAATTTTCAAATGTTTCAGGGAGCAGTCTCTTGATTAGGAATATTTAGTAACCATATTTCATGTTGACTATTGTTTTCTAATGCCTAACATAGTGTCTGGAATAATGAATATATACATTTAAAAAATTCTGATTGAATTTATGACTAAAGAAGAATAAATCTGTATTTGGAAGCCAAAATAAGAAGAAGAAATTTCATGTCACTAGTAAATAAACTTCTGTTTCTTCAAATTGCCTATTAACTGATAGAAAAATAAGCCTGTTCTTTACCATGTATGTTTAATAAAATAAAACAGTAATTTCTCAAAAAATTCAGCAACCCACCACTCTTGGTTGTTCACTTTTATTTATGACAGATTTTCCCTAAATGAAAAAAAAAAAAAAAGAAATGATACTTTTGTTTTTAGCAGTTACATTGATATTGCTGTAACGTTTTATCATAGAAATAGTACTATGGATAGAGAAATAAGTTGTAAGATGTCAAAGAGAGCAGGAGTAGCCTATGATTCACTGTGTAAAGGAATTATTGCAGTGTCCTCAATGTTCTAGAAATAAAATGTGTTTACAATAAAGACATTTGGTTGTTTTAATTTTAATTAGTGTATTTATTTTAATTGGAGGCTAATCACTTTACAATATTGTAGTGGTTTTTGCATACATTGACATGAGTCAGCCATGGGTGTACATGTTGTTTTCTAAATGAGATACATTTTCAATAAATATTCATATAATTCATGTAATTTCTTAGATACTATATATTTCTGGTAGTGTTTTCCTTACTCTAAGTTGTCATTTGATCTGCACAGCTTGTGCATGCATGCATATATTCTAAGTTGCTCAGTCATGTCTGACTCTTTGTGACCCCATGAATCATAGCCCACCAGATTCCTCTGTCCATATTATTTTCCAGGCAAGATTACTGGACTGGCCATTTCCTCTTCCAGGGAATTTCCCAACCTAGGGATTGAAACCTGGTCTCCAACATCTCCTGCGTTGGCAGGTGGATTTATTTATTTATTTATTTATTTAAATTGGAGGATCATTACTTTACAATATTGTGATAGTTTTTGCTATACATTAACATAAATTGGTCACAGGTATACATGTATCACCCCCATTCCTGAACACCTTTCCCATCTCCCTACCCATCCTATCCCTCTGGGTTGTCCCAGAGCACTGGCTTTGGATGCCCTGCTTCATTCATGGAGAATGGATGGCCAGGGCAGGTGGATTCTTTACCACCGTGCTTGTTAAATAAGAAGTTGGAAATATATTGAGTGCCATGAAACCAGAAATAAAATTGCATATTTTCAATTATCAATGACTATATTCCTAAAGTATTAATCTAGATGTATCAATAGAACATTAAAAGTTGCTGGTGTAGTGCAGTCACAATATTGATACATTTGTATTGATTTGAGTTTCTATTAAGTTCAATTTAAGTCTGAATTTGGCAATAAAGTGTTCATGATATGAGCCACAGTCAGCTCCTTGTCTTGTTTCTATGGAATAATATATGTAACATTTAAAATCACTAATATAAGGCATACTTAAATTTTCTTGGCATAATAAAAAATTAGCACTACAGACAAAAATATTAACATAGGGTAACAGTGAGGTGAAGTGTTAGTTACTCAGTCATATCCAACTATTTGTGACCCTATGGACTGTAGCACACCACACTCCTCTATCCATGCAATTCTCCAGACAAGAATACTGGACTGTGTCGCCATTCCCTTCTCCAGAGGATATTCCTGACCCAGGGTCAGGAAATAACCTGGGTCTCAAGTATTGCCATCAAGTTCTTTTTACCAGCTGAACCACTAGGGATAACATTATAACCATATAATTACACTATTTTAAGTTACAAATGAGTGAATGATGCAAACAGTTTTGAAGTTTCATACCCTTAGTTTTCAATCTTTAAAAGACAATAATTGTAAAAAAAAAAAAGTTACTTAATTAGCTTTCCCATTTCCAATTCACTTTACAACCATGTCAAAATATATACACAATCTTTTCTGTTTTATTGCTTTAGTTTTGGAAAATAACTAGAAATTTTGTATCGTGACATGAATCAGATTCACAATGTTTATGAGGGAAGCTCTTACATTAGAAAATATACAGATAAATAAAATACAACCATGATTCTGAAGACCAGAGAATAATATTTAGAGAACTGATTGGAAAAAATAATTCAAAAATTAGAGAAAAACTAAAGAACATGAACAAGTTAATCATAACATTGTAAAGAGAAAGGTTGCAAATAAATTTTTATATCCAGTAAAGAGAAAATGCATCAGTTTTGATCAAAAGATTTCTTCAAGGTAAATATCACTTTGAAAAACTTTTTAACTTTGATATATTTTATCCTTTGTGGATTGAAAGTGAATGGAAAGCCTATAAAATTATGGCAGTTTATATATTAAGAATAGCAAATGTTTTACATTAGTTTAATGCTATCTTCTAGAGTTTCTGAGTACTATATGACTATTTTTCTCAAAAGCAAGTGGTCACATTATGATACAAACTTGGAAATATTCTATAACAATTTATATTACATTTTATATCATTTTTGTAAACATTTATCTTCCTGCTATCAATTTTCCTGTTGTACTAGCTTCCTATTTTTTGTCCCATATTTTAGTTTTCTGTGACTTGGACAAGTGAGTTTAAAAGCTTAGCAAGTTCCCCAACACCCCAGACAGAAAGTAGAGGGTGCATTGATCTTCTATTTTCAAAAGCATATATGGTTTGCTTGCATGAATAGAAATGTAATGATAGAAACTGTTATACATGAACAACTGCAACCACAAAGGTGTTTTTAGTATTTGAAGACAAGAAGTATTCAAACACAAAAGGGGCATTATGGGAAAAAACAAACACAAAATACAAAACACTCAAATTATAAAGAGAAATAAAGGGAAATAAATAAAAAGGGGGAAAAAATCCCAGTGATACAAGAAGGTGCACAACTAACATTTTTACAGATAATATTAGTGGAGGCAAATCTCAGTAGAAATCTATAGATGGTAACAACAAATAATGTGAAGCTTGAGCCAGTTTACTAGCAGGGAATAAACCTAAGTGTTCTAATTTAATGTAAACAATCCCAGCACAGATGGCAGGGTTGGAAAACACCGCAGGTCAGGCAAAAGGAGTCAACTACCTTTCGACAAATTAAATGTGAAATTTAATTGTGCAATCTTGACTGGGACAGTACAGAATCTAGTTTCAAATTCTCAATGGCTAAGAAATACCATTTATTTCTCAGCTGGAGGAGGAACTGGTAACTTTTAATGCACCCTTGCTTTATGCTTAAGTGTGTGTGTTAATTGTTCAGTCGTGTATGACTCTTTGTGACTCCATGGTCTATAGCTCACCTGCCTCCCCTGTCCATGAAATTCTCCAGGCAAGAATACTGGAGTGTGTTGCCAGTTCCTGCTCCACTTTCTGCCTGTGAATCCACTTAAACTGTGTTCATAAAGACATGCTTACACTGACACTCTTCAGGAGATTTGTTCAAAATCAATAAAATCTTTCTTTTCCTTTGAATAAAAGTGCTAGCTTAAAATTCATTAGTTTTGAATCTAAATCTACAAGGCATTTAAGAAAACATTTTTAAGGACTTAATTAAAACAAAAACATGAAATATTTTCTTTATAATATATTATTTGAGTAAATGTGATTTCTTCCTTAAATGCTTATATATTGCTTTTTCATCAGTTAAAATTAATAAACAAAAGGTTCAGTTCAGTCGCTCAGTCGTGTCCGATTATTTGTGATCCAATAAATCGCAGCACGCCAGGCCTCCCTGTCCATCACCAACTCCCAGAGTTCACTCAGACTCACGTGCATCGAGTCAGTGATGCTATCCAACCATCTCATCCTCTGTCGTCCCCTTCTCCTCCTGCTCCCAATCCCTCCCAGCATCAAAGTCTTTTCCAACGAGTCAAATCTTTGAATGGCCAGAGTACTGGAGTTTCAGCCTTAGCATCATTCCTTCCAAAGAAATCCCAGGGCTGATCTTCTTCAGAATGGACTGTTTGGATCTCCTTGCAGTCCAAGGGACTCTCAAGAGCCTTCTCCAAGACCATAGTTCAAAAAAATCAATTCTTTGGTGCTCAGCCTTCTTCATATTCCAACTCTCACATCCATACATGACCACAGGAAAAACCATAGCGTTGACTAGATGGACCTTCTTTGGCCAAGTAATGTCTCTGCTTTTGAATATGCTATCTAGGTTGGTCATAACTTTTCTTCCAAGGAGTAAGCGTCTTTTAATTTCATGGCTAAAGTCACCATCTGCAGTGATATTGGAGCCCAAAAAAAGTCTGACACTGTTTCCAATGATTTTCCATCTATTTCCTATGAAGTGATGGGACTGGATGCCATGATCTTCGTTTTCTGAATNTTTTTAAGTTTAAATTAAAGTAAAAAAAAATTTAGTTCCTCAGTTGCATAGCCAATCTTTCAAGGGCTAAATAAATAGTCACATGTACCTAGTGGCTAATGTAATGGACAGCACAGATTGTTAAAGGATAAAATATCTGTTCATCGTTGGGTCAAAAGGGGCAAAGGAGAGGGGAGTATCAGAAGTATGGTAGAGGGAAGAAGGTCTAGAAAAATGCAATTGTAAGCTCTTTATTTGAGGTCATATTTGAGGACAGATTCCTCTCGTGCTCAAAACTAAGTGAGGTACGGTACGGCTTCCTAAAGTAGACTACTTTAGCATGTGTGCTGCATAGATTTTAGGTATTTGGGGAATCATTTTGTGGGGTAGTAAAATGGTCTAGCAGTGCTGGTCATATATATTTCTAAGTTGAATCTTATATGATGTGGAACAGTCATGGAAATCAGATTATTTTCCTACACAGCAGTGATTCTTCACTAGGCTGGTAGGGTAGGGGAAAGATTTTGCCTTTCAGGGAATATTTGCATCTCTTAAGAAATTTTTGCTTGTCACAAGTTGGGGCTGCTGGTGGCCTCTAGGGGTAGAGGCCAGGGAAACTGCTAAACATCCCACAGTGCAGAGACAAATTAACAAGGAATCGTCTGGGTGAAAATGTCAGTAAAACCAAGGTTGAGAAACTGTGCTCTAGAGGATTTGAGTAAGAAAGACTGAGAGATCTATTCTTTTAGAACCTTAATCTCTCTAGTGATATTACTAAGGGGAGAACAGGTTGTTTTGAAGCATTTCAAAGTTTCTAGTAGGTTTTCACTGTTGATGGACTTTTTGGTTAGACTATAAATAAATAATTTCATGCTCAGGATGAGACTGCAGACTCAATAAAGATAATATAAATAACATGTGCATGTATGACTCAGTGACCTTGGGATAAGCTGATCTGTTCATCTTTGCNTTTCACTGTTGATGGACTTTTTGGTTAGACTATAAATAAATAATTTCATGCTCAGGATGAGACTGCAGACTCAATAAAGATAATATAAATAACATGTGCATGTATGACTCAGTGACCTTGGGATAAGCTGATCTGTTCATCTTTGCATGGCTTGTGACATGTACCCCACTGTTTCAAATATAATTGATGTCAATATTAGAATTGTCACCCTTTTCTCTTGCCCATCACCTTCTCTTATCTTTGTTCCTTTCCCTATACCCTTATTCCTTTTTTATCATTCTCTTTTCATTCCATCCCTTTCTGTTGTCTTGTTTCCTCTCTCTTCATCAATGTCTGTGCATACCTCTGACATCCCCTCCTCCCCAACCGTCAGCCATTTCTTCCCTTCATAGTTATTGGTTCCCCATTCAGGATCGCCANGCCATGGAATTCTGCAGCCAAGAAAACTGGGCTGGTATCCATTCCTTTCTCCAGGGGAGTCTTCCTGACCCAGGAGTGAGGGTGAGGTGGATATAAAAAGGTATGGTTATCATGGAAACCGACATCGTGGTTCCTCAAAAAGTTGAACATAGAATTACTGTATGACCCAGCAATGTCACTTCTGGCTATATGCAGGAAAGAACTGAAAGCACTGAGCCAAATGCATTCCATGTTCACAGCAGTGTTACTGACAAAATGCAAAAGGTGGAAACAACGCAAATGTCCATCAACACACGAATAGGTAAATAAAATATGGGAGATACATGTAATGAAATACTATTCAGCCTTACAAAGGAATGAAATTCACACACAGGCTACACTGGACAAGACTTGAAGGCAGATGCCAAGTGGAATAAACCATGCACAAAATACAGACAAATGTTGTATGAGTCCACTTGTAGGAATGAAGTACCCTGAAGAGCCAAATTCAGAGAGACATAAAGCAGAAGAGAGGTTTCCAGGGGCTGTGGGGGCAGGGGATGGGGAGTGAGAGTTTAATGGGTGNCACTCTGTATAATAGACTCCAGTTTCATCCACCTCATTAGAACTGATTCAAATGTATTTTTAATGGCTGAGTAATACTCCTTTGTTGTATGTACCACAGCTTTCTTATCCATTCATCTGCTGATGGACATCTAGGTTGCTTCCAGGTCCTGGCTATTATAAACAGTGCTTCATTGAACATTGGGGTATGCATCTCTCTTTCAATTCTGGTTTCCTCAGTGTGTATGCCCAGCAGTGGAATTGCTGGGTCATAGGCACTCCTATTTCCAGTTTTTTAAGGAATCTCCACACAATTCTCCATAGTGGTTGTACTAGTTTGCATTCCCATCAACAGCATAAGAGGATTCCCTTTTCTTCACACCCTTTCCAGCATGGGTTGCTTGTAGACTTTTGGATTGCAGCCATTCTGACTCACGTGAAATGGTACCTCATTGTGTTTTTGATTGGCATTTCTCTGATAATGAGTGATGTTGAGCATCTTTTCATGTGTTTGTTAGCCATATGTGTGTCTTCTTTGGAGAGAAATGTCTATTTAGTTCTTTGGCCCATTTTTCGATTGAGTTGTTGATTTTTCTGGAATCAAGGTGCAGGAATTGTTTGTATATTTTTGAGATTCGTTGTTTGACAGTTGCTTCATTTGCTATTGGGCTTCCCTGGTGGCTCAGTGGGTAAAGTGTCTGCCTCCAATGAAGGAGATCTGGGTTCGTTCCCTCGGTTGGAAAGATCCCCTGGAGAAAGAAATGACAATCCACTCCAGTACTCTTGCCTGGAAAATCCCATGGACTGAGAAGCCTGGTAGGCTACAGTCCGTTGGGTCACAAAGAGTCAGACACGACTGAGTGACTTCACTTCATTTGCTATTATTTTCTCCCATTCTGAAGGCTCTCTTCTCATTTTGCTTATAGTTTCCTTTGTTTTGCAGAAGCTTTTAATTTTAATTAGGTCCCATTTGTTTATTTTTGCTTTTATTTCCAATATTCTGGGAGGTGGGTCACAGAGGATCCTGCTGTGATTTATGTCAGAGAGTGTTTTGCCCATGTTCTCCTCTAGGAGTTTTACAGTTTCTGGTCATATGTTTAGATATTTAACCTATTTTTAGTTTATTTTTGTGTATGGTGTTAGAAAGTGCTCTAGTTTCATTATTTTACAAGTCGTTGACCAGTTTTCCCAGCACAACTTGTTAAAGAGATTGTCTTTAATCCATTATATATTCTTGCCTCCTTCATCAAAGATAAGGTGTCCATAGGTATGATCAGATAATTTAAAGGAACTAAGGTTGAATTTGGGAGCCAAAGCTTACAAAACCTTCTTGGGAAACCAGTCTAGGTGCCTAGTTTATAGGGTTCCCAGTCTTAAAGATGAATACAAAAGTCACTTCCTGGAAGGTATAAATTGTTTAGCATATCTTAAAGACCTGGAGAAGAAATGAATTTGGAGGTAAAATCGAGTGATGAGTTTTTGCCTTGGCTTTCATGTCTCAAGGGGCTTTTAAATGTCTAATCTGAAATTCTTATGAAAATATTCCTCAAACATAAAAAGCCTTATATGTTAAAGTTCTATTCAGGCTGGGAAAATGTCCCAGCAAAATCTCATGAAATCAAATCTATTTTGTGTGCATACATAGTCTTTCCTTGAGATTATGTTTATCACTTGAGAATGGAGAGAAATGACTATAGAGAGAAATTTTAAATTGTCAAAATAAAACTATAATACACCTTCTGGATCCAGAGTCTGTATATTGTCTTTTGAGTTGTTTGGCAGGTCTTCAGGTAATTTATAAATATACAAACAGTATCTTGTCTAGTAAAGACTTAATTGGTTTCCTCTCTCACCGTGGGTAAAAATAAAAACAAAAAATAAAACACCACTGGTATTTGGATTTTGTCATCTTGCATAAATTGACAATGCTTTACAAAGTTTCAATTTTCCCAGTTTCTTTCAAAATCTGTAAACAATGGTCCAAACTAATCTTTCCAGGCACCCCCCACATTTTTTTACCTGATTCATCCTCAGTTCAGTTCAGTTCAGTTGCTCAGTCGTGTCTGACTCTTTACGACCCCATGAATCTCAAAGAGATGTAAATCCTGAATGCCTAGATTCTATTAGTACTTTAGATAGCCTTTTACTAGAGCAGAGACATTACTTTGTTGACTAAGGTCCATCTAGTCAAGGCTATGGTTTTTCCAGCGGTCATCTATGGATGTGAGAGTTGGACTGTGAAGAAGGCTGAGAGCCGAAGAATGGATGCTTTTGAACTGTGGTGTTGGAGAAGACTCTTGAGAGTCCTTGGACTGCAAGGAGACCCAACTAGTCCATTCTGAAGAAGATCAGCCCTGGGATTTATTTGAAAGGAATGATGCTAAAGCCGAAACTCCAGTAATTTGGCCACTTCATGTGAAAAGTTGACTCACTGGAAAATACTTTGATGCTGGGAGGGATTGGGGGAAGGAGGAGAAGGGGATGACAGAGGATGAAATGGCTGGATGGCATCACTGACTCAATGGACGTGAATCTGAGTGAACTCTGGGAGTTGGTGATGGACAGGGAGGCCTGGAGTGCTGCAATTCATGGGGTTGCAAAGAGTTGGACACGACTGAGCGACTGAACTGAATTGAGACCATTTCACTCAGTTTTGGAGGAAGCCCTGTAACCTAAAGCCTGACTACTTCATGTAAACTTCAAAGGACTCAAAACTGCCACAGACCATTCATGGTCTCTGAAGATAAATCACTATTTTCTCTCTAGGAAAATATTCAGATTATATGATTTTATACCAATGCTGTGTTCAGTATCACCAAAAGCATCCATGTCCTGGCTTTAATAAACTCAGTAAGCAGTGCTGCATAACTTAAAGAATTTCCTCCATTGACCTCTTGAAATTCAATGGATTGGTTGTCCTACATGTTCTACTTGTGATTACTTTAACACAACCCTTTGTATTTAACATTTTTCTTTTTCATTTTATCATTCTAATGACAAAGTTGAATTTTATCTGAGCTTTGTGATTCTGAAAAACAATGGTTAAGATATCCCTCCAACTTCTTGTAGTTCAAGAAGTGACTACCTATGTAGTAGGTAGAATGAAGGATTATCTTATATTCAGTTCAGTTCAGTTGAGTTCAGTCACTCAGTCGTGTCCGACTCTTTGCGACCCCATGAATCTCAGCACACCAGGCCTGCATGTCCATCACCAACTACTGGAGTTCACTCAGACTTACGTCCATCAAGTCAGTGATGCCATCCAGCCATCTTATCCTCTGCTGTCCCCTTCTCCTCCTTCTCCCAAACACTCCCAGCATCAGAGTCTTTTCCAATGAGTCAACTCTTCGCATGAGGTGGCCAAATTACTGGAGCTTCAGCTTTAGCATCATTCCTTCCAAAGAAATACTAGGGTTGATCTCCTTCAGAATGGACTCGTTGGATTTGTTTACACTCCAAAGGACTCTCAAGAGTCTTCTCCAACACCAAAGTTCAAAAGCATCAAGTCTTCAGCACTCAGCTTTCTTCAGAGTCCATCTCTCACATCCATACATGACCACAGGAAAAACCATAGCCTTGACTAGACGGACCTCTGTTGGCACATTAATGTCTCTGCTTTTCAATATGCTATCTAGTTTGGTCATAACTCTCCTTCCAGGGAGTAAGCATCTTTGAATTTCATGGCTGCAATCACCATCTGCAGTGATTTTGGAGCCCAAAAAATAAAGTTTGAGACTGCTTCCACTGTTTCCCCATTTATTTCCCATGAAGTGATGGGACAAGATGCTATGATCTTAGTTTTCTGCATGTTGAGCTTTAAGTCAACTTTTTCACTCTGTTCTTTCACTTTCATCAAGAGGCTTTTTAGTTGCTCCTCACTTTCTGCCATAGGAGTGGTGTCATCTGCATATCTGAGGTTATTGATATTTCTCCCAGCAATCTTCACTCCAGCTTGTGCTTCTTCCAGCCCAGAGTTTCTTATGATGTACTCTGCATATAAATTATATAAGCAAGGTGACAACATACAGCCTTGATGCACTCCTTTTCCTATTTGGAACCAGTATGTTTTTCCATGTCCAGTTCTAACTGTTGTTTCCTGACCTGCATATAGGTTTCTCAAGAGGCAGATCTGGTGGTCTGGTATTCCCATGTCTTTCAGAATTTTCCACAGTTTCTTGTGATTCACACAGTCAAAGGCTTTGGCATATTCACATATTAATTAATAATATGCATTTGCATCCTTCCATCCTCATACAGTCAAAAACTCAGTGAGATTCAAGGATGACTTCCTTATTTATTTGTACCTCTAAAACTTCAGGCTTCCTTCTTTTATTTGAGATGTTGCCATTCAGTCATGTCTGACTCTTTGCAACCCCATGGACTGAAGCATACCAGGCTATCCCGTCCTTCACCATCTAATGGGAGTTTGCTCAAACTCATGTCCATTGAGTCGGTGATGCCATCCAAATATCTCACCCTCTGTTGCCCCCTTCTCCCCCTGCCTTCAATCCGTCCCAGCATCAGGGTCTTTTCCAATGAGCCAGCTCTTCATAGCAGTTGGACCAAGTATTGGAGCTTCAGGTTTAGCATCAGTTCCTCCAATGAATATTCAGGGTTGATTTCCTTTAGGATGACTGGCTGATCTCTTTGCAGTCCAAGTAATTCTTAAGAGTCTTCTCCAGCACCATAGTTCAAAAAAGCCAATTCTTTAGCTTTATGGTCCTGCTCTCACATCCATACATGGCTACTGAAAAATCCATAGCTTTGACTATATGGACCTTGTTGGCAAAGTAATGTCTCTGCTTTTTAATATGCTGTCTAGGTTTGTCACAGCTTTTGTTCTAAGGAGCAAGCATCTTTTAATTTCATGGCTGCAATAACCATCTACAGAGAGCCCAAGAAAATGTCTCTCATTGTTTTTATTATTTCCCCATCTATTTTCCATGAAGTCGTGAGATCTGTTGCCATGATCTTAGTTTTTTGAATGTGGAGTACATTACATAAAAATAATATGTTTGTAATGAAGTATATAGGCTATGTTTTGTCACTTAAAAATGATAAAATATTATCAGATATAAGTAAATTATATATATAAAGTAAATCTTTGAAATGTAACTCCATTTATTTTACTTTACCTGTACTGTTTAGCTGAAAGTGATATACAATTATAAATGAAATATTTGCATTTTATAATAATAGTTTCATAAGTAACTTGTTTGCCTTTCATTTTTAAAACCATTTGATTTAACACATTACTTTCAATAGTGTCTTTTAATTTAACTTAGAACATTTATATTGTCCTAGAGAAGGAAATAGCAACCCTCTCCACTATTCTTGCTTGGAGAATCCCATGGGCTGATGAGTCTGACGGGTTGCAAATAGTTAGACATGACTGAGAGACTCACTCACACACACACACACACACACATATTTATATTGTACATTTTTCAGTAATTAAAATGATATTTAATTAACCACATTTAAAAAAAATCACATTTGCATTTAGCTTTGAAGAATGAAGTGTTAGTCCCTGATCTCTCTTTTTCTTTTTAACAGTATGATGTTAAAAATGGCACACTTTTGTAAGTAAGCTCTGCTTACTACTCTATTTTGCAGTTTTATTAAAAATATAAACAGAATAACTAGAAGTTTTTTTTTTTTTTTTCTGTTTTGTT
>SJYV01051486.1:37133-54490 GCA_006410875.1 Neotragus pygmaeus | reverse complement strand
ATGTTTATACAATAGGTGCCTTGTATGAACTCTGGATATATATTCTTCTGGATGTTCACAAGCACTCCATTTTTCTATGAAGTATTTATTTGTACATTGACTTTTCATGTGTTTTATTTTTCTTTGTGTGAGTAGAAAATTGAAACTAAGCTCTTCAATTCTAGATACTATGAGTGATTAACAATAACATTCTTCCTTGAACTCTGGATATGGATCAAAAGTGTATGTATGAAAATGGCTTGTTCAAGTATTTCAAAGGAGAAATGAGAGATGAAACCTAAAAATTATTTTACTTATTAAAGTGAGATGCCTCAAAGCCATGATTATATAAATATTAAACTACAAGTCTGAGGACCATTCTCTGATAAAGATTTTTTGAATATGGCAACTGAGCACAGACAAATGTGGGAAACGAGGATGAAGAAGGATAATGGTGCAGGAGAAAATTCTATATCCCTGTTATTTCTTTGTCTCTCTCAGGTTGTAACTCAGTTTAAGTTAGGCACTAACATTTTATTATGATTACTAAAATAAATCCCAACTTGTTGCCCAATGACTTCTTAAATTATTTAAACTCTTGTATGAAATAACAATTCTAGTTTACTTAACTTTGAAACCTCATTAATACTGTATTAACCATAGCAGACATTTTAATGCTACTACAAATGATAACAAATTTGCAGATATGCAAATTTTTAATATACTGAAATATAAATAGTTCGCTATCCCCATCATTAGTTTGGCTATTTCTTGTGAAAACTGTAATGAAAGTAATCTACTGCATGAGTTTCTTATGATTACTTCTTTGTATTTTGACAGCCATTGTACATTGATTATAATATTCTCATTAAGTAGAGTTACTGAAACTATTTAAAAACTATCAATGATCTGTCAGTACATTGGAATCAGAGACTATGTAATTAAAATAAATATTGGTACTTCTCATCCAAAATAAAGGCAAATCTATTTATATACAATGCTTGATTTGCAGTCTTTCAGATAAACATGTTTCTTCACTATTCTCTATCATCATTCAAGCAGAATTTGTTTTCATTATTTACTCATTGGTTTTATTTTATTTTTTAACATTCTGAAGTTTTATTTTTTAATGAATTAATTAATGCTTTAATCTTTGTTTGGGAGGTGGGAGGGGGGTTCATGTTTGGGAGCTCATGTACACCTGTGGCAGATTCATGTCAATGTATGCCGTAACCAATACAGTATTTAAAAAAGAAAAAAAAATAATTTTTTTTTACTTTACAATTCTGTATTGGTTTTGCCATACATTGACATGAATCTGCCACGGGTGTATACGACCTCCCAATCCTGAAACCCCCTCCCACCTCCCACCCTACATCATCTTTCTGGATCATCCCTGTGCACCAGCTCCAAGCATCCTGTATCCTATATCAAACATAGACTGGCAATTTGTTTCTTACATGATAGTATACATGTTTCAATGCCATTCTCCCAAAGCATCCCACCCTCGCCCTCTCCCTCAGAGTCCAAAAGTCCATTCTATACATTTGTGTCTCTTTTGCTGTCTCACATACAGGGTTATCATTACCATCTTTCTAAATTCCATAAATATGTGTTAGTATACTGTATTGGTGTTTTTCTTTCTGGCTTACTTCACTCATTTATTTTATAACAAGCATTTTTTAAATGCTTACAAACAGAGATTTCTAAAATATTCCTACCCTCACCTAATAGGGTTATTAATTCAAAGAAACCCAGGCATTAGACTGGATAACACTATAACAGAGAATGCTGCATACCATTTCAGTTCTAATAATGCAAGAATCAATTTATCAATCGCCACAGTCACCTACTGATAGTATATTTGAGGAGAATTCAGGATGGAGAAAAACAGGAAGCATTCTATGCTTTGCATACTGGCCCTAAAAATTTAAGATGCATATTTAAGAAATAACCTCAATGAATCTAGATTCGTAAATCTTCCTATACAGAGAAAAGTACTAACATCATCAACTTGAGATGTGTATTCTTGACGATTAGTAAAACTTTTTGGAAATTTGACACTTTTTTTTTTTTCCAGCAAGTGTTCACATATATCCTATCTCCTTCCTTAACATTTCATAGAAATTCTTCAGAGCTCCCTAATAAGCTGTCTCCTGGGCTGTAATTCTCAGTCAGATTCTCCAAAAAAGCCTAACTCAATTTTTACATTGTGCAATTTTCACTTAGTTGACAGCACTAAAATACAGAATACATCAGAATCAGAAGAGAAAGAACTTGAAAGAGTGCTCAGCAAGCAGAAATTCCAAAGTGAAAGTGCTAGTCACTCAGCAGTGTCCAACTCTTTATGACCCCATGGATTGTAGGCTCCTCTGTCCATTAAATTTTCCAGGCAAGATTACTGGAGTGGGTTGCCAGTCCCTTCTTCAGGAGATCTTCCCAACCCAGGGATTAAACCCTGGTCTCTTGGATTGCAGGTGAATTCTTGCTGGTAGACTCACCAGAGTCATCAGGGAATCCAGAGACAATGGTTCAGTAGGCAAGGAGGAATAAGGACTAATGTCTAAATCACCATATTTGACTTTCAAATTATCTGGGTTATATTTACTCTAAAGTTAGTAAAGCTTAAGAATTAGGCCTGTTCACTTGTAAAGGTGATTTTTAAACCTCCTGAAAGAGGCTAAAAATCTCTTCACAAAATTATATGTGTTTGTAAGATTTAAAGTTCTAAATTAGTTTTGCATTCCCAAACACACAGGAAGCTAAGCCACATTACAAGGCAGATTTACCCAGAAGTTGGATATTCCTTTTGTGGTTTACTTTTATAAACAACATTATATTATTACAATTTTAGTATATTTGCTGATAAAAGATCACAATGAGATTGTATCAGAAAAACAGAAAGTAACTGTCCACAGGTCACTAGGAAATTCACAGAATTATGCATAAATATTAAGATTGGGACATAGGCAGAAACAAGAGCTTGGAGTAGGTTGAAGAAGCTGGAATAACCAAAATTAGGGTATTTCTTCTGAGAACTACTGCCATCAGTGCTGACAAGGGAGTGTACAGATTTTGCCTATACCAGCTGCTGTCTCCTATATGGATGCTGCTACCACTGTTATTCTGGCCTACCACTAGAAATGTCTTCCTTGCTAGTTCCTGAATCAAAGTCAGGGATGAGTTAATAAAATTGTCAGACTGCAGACAGTGAATGAAGACTATTAAGAAATAAAAAAAGTGAAAATTGACACAGAAGGGAAAAAAAAAAAAGCAACCCTGCCATTAATCAGANCTCTCCAAGACCTGTCTCTTATACACATCTAGATGTGTATAAGAGACAGGTGAATGAAGACTATTAAGAAATAAAAAAAGTGAAAATTGACACAGAAGGGAAAAAAAAAAAAGCAACCCTGCCATTAATCAGAATAAGAGGAGACAAATGTCAAAACTGTTGCAAAATGAACAGAAACATCTTTTCCCCCTAAGGTCATACTGCTCCTGTCGCATCAATATGTCCAACTCTGTGAGACCCCAAAGCGGCCTCCTACCAGATTCCTCTGTCACCGGGATTCTCCAGGCAAGAACACTGGAGTAGGTTGCCGTTTCCTTCCCCAGTGCATGAAAGTGAAAAGTGAAAGTGAAGTAGCTCAGTTGTGTCTGACTCCTAGCGACCTCGTGGACTGCACCCTACCAGGCTCCTCCATCCATGGGATTCTCCAGGCAAGAGTACTGGAGTGGAGTGCCATTGTCCACAGGAGGTGTGAATTGCCATAAGGACCTCTGTTTGATTGACTACCTCTTTCGTACCAGTAATGCCCCAGCTCTATTCCTACCCCTCACTGGGGACACTTATTAAAAAAAAAAAAAAAAAAGCCTCCTAAATCACTAGTCAATGCTGATCCTTCTGTGAAAAGCAACCAATCCAGAACTGATCCCTGCTTCTCTGAGGTCCTCTGCAGAATCCTTCAACAAGCACCCCAAACTTATAAGTGGCCTTCTTCTCATTATTTAACTGCAATTGTCAGTCTTCTGGATCATCTTCCCTTGTTATGGGTCAGTAAATCTGACTTTGTGGGACTACAGTTTGGTTTTGGTGGTCTTTGACTTCTTAGTTATTAATATTAAACTAGTCAATGCTATAGCAAAGAGGGTTCACATAAGTGACTTTCTGGTGTCACTGTTTCAATTTGGCATATGAGTACTCCATGTAAGTATCCATAACCAAAAGAAAGGACTTCTTGAGTGTTGAAATTTTTAAAAATAAATAGTAATGTTCACTACCATTCATCCCTTTAATTTTTCTAACATCATTAGCATACTTTCTGCTTATATTCTACAAAAAAAAAGGGATAAATACAATCCTTAAATCTAACCATTTCCAATTTTGAAATTAATCTTAGCCCTGTGTAATTTGTTTTCTATTAATATCTGCTGCATCTCCTTCAGTTCATACTAGTTTACATAGCAGACCTACAAAAAGCACTTTAGAAAGGACTATCAGTTTAATCTGCCTTTCATCACAGGGCTTCATAACTGGATTTTCTGTTTCTTGTCTTGGGCTTTTCCAAGGAACCCCTTATACTTAAAAAAGTTAATTTTTATAAATGCAACTAAATAATATTACTCACTTGCTTAAACTACTCAAGCATGAAGTCTGAAATAAATATTTAAAAGTCCCAAATTATCACTGTCCTTTGATTTTCTCACATATCTCCTTTGGCTATAACTCCTGCTAATTTCATTTACCTTTGAGCTTTATATATTAACTCTATGTTAATCATTCCCATAAGTAAGCCTGATAATGTAGCATTCTGTCTTTACATGATAAGATTCAAGACAGTATATTGTAATAGCCTCCATATTTGTTTGTAACCCTCAGTATGGCAAACTCTGTGGGGAAGAAACTCTGCCATCATTGTTTCAATGAATCTTACTGTTTTGATCTTATTCTCAATATAAATTAGGAGCAGTTTTCCTGTGGCTTTTGTTCTTGACACATACCTTTCTTTGATACTGCTGAATAAAAGCCTCTTTATTTTTCAGTTCAGTTCAGTCACTCAGTTATGTCCGATTCTTTGTGACCCCATGGAATGCAACACGCCAGGCTCCCCTATCCATCATTAACTCCCAGAGCTTGCTCAAACTCACGTTCATCTGCCATTCAACCATCTCATCCTCTGTCATCTCCTTCTCCTACCTTCAATCTTTATATTTAACAACCATATATTCTTTGAAACAAAAAGCAACATCTGCTTTTTCCAAGTCCTAAGCCTGTAATGGCATAATTTGAATTTATACCATGAGCTTCTGAATTCCAATGCTATGTTCTCTGCACTATATTATTTTACTCAAAGGTAAATACTTAAGTGCTTGATGTTGCAACATGCATCTATTTTCAAAAATATAACAATATTGATAAAGCAGGTACAAAAAATTATCAGATAAATGTTCTTAAAATGACATAGTAATTAATCTGAAGCATCCCTGTAATATATTGATAATCTATTAAGTAAATAGATCTAATCATCTACATAATTAAATAAGTAATTTAAAGTTCATTTTAATCTGGGTTAGTAGTCCAGCTCTACAGATTACTGTATATTTTCTTCAACTTTAAATTGAACTGCTAAAAATATATCAAATAATTATCCTTGTTTTATTTGTCATGACAGACAGAAATTTGTTTTATTAATTAATTAGTTTATTAACTAATGATATATTTATTACACTTAATTACATTTTCATGTCATACCATTTTTCCACTTAATGAATGCTTAGCAGTAAATTTAGTATATAAGTGTTAGTCACTCAGTTGTGTCTGAATTTTTGTGACCCATTGTGAAGCTCCTCTGTCCAAGGAATTCTCCAGACAAGAATACTGTTGTGGGTTGCCATTCCCCTCTCCAGGGCATCTTCCTGACCCAGGGATCGAACCCAGGTCTCTGGCATTGCAGGCAGATTCTTTACCATCTTAGCCACTAGGGAAGCTCACCATTGAATTGCCAACAATATTAATATTTTTAATTCTTAAAATATTTCCAAATACCTGGTAAACTGAATCATACTGTACTGATCTGAACTTAAATATATGTCTTTAAAGTTATATATTTAGATTCTATATTTTTATTTCATAGAATGCTTCCTAATGAGTGAGAAAAATATGAATCTATTCTTGAAAAATAGCATAAGACTTGGGTAGATTGACATGGTAGCTGGGATAGGAGAAGTTTGGGCTGGTAGATGAGAATGAAANTTTATTTCATAGAATGCTTCCTAATGAGTGAGAAAAATATGAATCTATTCTTGAAAAATAGCATAAGACTTGGGTAGATTGACATGGTAGCTGGGATAGGAGAAGTTTGGGCTGGTAGATGAGAATGAAAATAATATTTTGGCTTGTCTTATTTTGTGTTAAAAGCTGCACTGACTAGAAAAGTCTTAAGAGATCAGTATAGCATGAGGACAATTATAAGGCACGATAGCCTATGGCTCTGACAAGAAAACTAGGACCAAATTGTTCTAATTGATAGAAAAGCTAATGAGAGACAAGGTCCTTGAGTAGATTTGGACTTCACAGGATAGGTATTAACTGTATGATAGCTTGAACATGATCAAAACAGCAGCCTTAATGTTCCCCACAGCTTGACAACTTTTGACTGGCTTCTTGCTCACTCTATGCTCCCAATCTTCCTTTTCTTAAGGAATTTATTCTTTTAAATCATGTAATTATAAAATCATTCCTTTGATATTTGTATAAATCATTTTAAAATACTCTTGCCAGTCTGAAAATGAACTAATGTCTTTCTCAATGATGTGGGAGATACATCTTTAAAATGTCACATGTCAATAGAGATTACATCTCCATCTCTCAGTCTTTGTGTGAAGGTAGGAGCCTAATATTGATAAGTGCCAATCCACAAGCACAGGTGACCTTATCACAAAGAAAAAACTTTTGCTTTTGAAAATTCAAGAATAATTCAAGGCATCCAGCATATCTCACTGAACATCCTCCCACTAACATTTTTCAGTCATTTCCACTAGCTCACTCTAGTACTTAAAAAGTCTGTCACCTTCTGTTTCACCCATGTTGAATTCAGGCTGAGTTCTAGTCTCTATCCTATTGCAGTAGCTAAAATTGTCTTTCTTCCCTGAGTAAAATGGTCCAGTGCAACTTTCGCTTTAACGAAACAAAGTTGGAAAAGATTACTATGCTTTGTGAAAAATGGTTATGATGCCTGTTGTAGGGAAATTTTCCACTTTTACAGGCTAAATATCTTTGCTCAATATGAAGGATTTTTACTGGTGCTAGAGGTCTCTAAAGACGATCTCAGGGACCAAGTTTGAATGTAGACACAGGGAACACTACAGAGTAGAATTCTCAGTCACATGGAACAGAGGAAAATGACAGTTCTTTAAACACCAATGGTAAGGAATTTGAAAAATAATATATATATATGTATGACTAAATCACTTTGCTATACACCTGAAACTAACACAGTATTGTAAATCAACTATACTCTAATAACATTTTTAAGTGATTAAAGAAAAAATGTTTAAAAAGAGATTATTTGATTCAAAATTACATTTTGAGCAAAGTGGTCCCTGGAGCTGGGTTATAAAGAAGTAGACATATAATTATCTTGTGCCCTGACTTTCCCTCTAAGCTGGTGTGACTAATTATCTTTAACATAACACTAATGACAAACTAACTGGTGCCTATGAATAGTGCCGATATTAGTCATTTGTAGTTTTATGTCTAAAATAAGCCTCTGTGCTGTCTGCAGGTTAAATATATATATATATACATGGCTTTGAAGTAACAATTTGAGTTTCAAATATGTGATGTGGAATTCAGTGGCTTAATTTAAAAATTGAGATAAATTCATATGGATTTTAAGAAATAAATTACAACAATATTTTCTATTTGATAATTTTCAAAATTTTAATATTATTCACTTAGAGAAAAGTGCCCACTTATCCAGAATTTATAATATTAATTTTCACAGTTGAGCTATCCCATGAAGCTATTGATGTTTTCCTTAATATTCAGAATGGCATTTCTTGATCAATTCTTAAAGTTTCAATCAAATCTTTCCATTTCCAAAAACAAAAGACTCTTTAAATACAAACACACACACACACACACACACACACACACACACACACACCTACCTTACAAGAAATATTCAGGTTATATTGTATTGAAGAATATCTAAAAGCCTACTCTCCACTCATAACACCTGAGAAGTTTGTTGCATAATTAAAATGGTTAGATGTCCTTGTTTTCTCAGTCTAGTTTATGCTAGTTGCCCTAACACATGTACATGAATGCTTAGTTGCCTCAGTTGTGTCCCACTCTTTGTGATCCTGTGGACTGTTGACTGCGAGGATCCTCTTTCCATGAAAATTCTCCAGGCAAGAATACTGGAGTGGTTTCCCATGCTCTTGTCCAAGGGATCTTCCCAATTCAGGGATTGATCCCATGTCTCTTATGTCTTCTGCATTGGCAGGTAGCTTCTTTACCATTGAGCCACACGGGAAGCCCTGCCTTAACACATTTAGTGGCAAAGCCCAATTTTGTTTTCCAAAGCATCACAGTTTTAACAAAAAATTACATCACCATCCCTAACATATTTAGCAGTTTATTTTCCAGAATTGTATGCACTCTCAATAAGAAAGTATAAGAACATTTTTATTAACAGAACTGATAACAGCAAACATTGTTTCACGTAAAACCAGTCTTTCATAAAATCATATTTTATTTAATCATTTAATTTGTCATTGAAGGCACAGAGAAATTTCTCCCATTGTCATTTTATCCTAAGTTTCTGATACAAGCCTGTTTCTTAAGCAATTTAACCAATTCTACCAACACTCTTTCTGTGGCTAGACTTCTTTTGAGGGGGTTGTTTTCATCCATTCTAGATTCAGTTGATCTTTTCAACAACCAGATATCCTTCACTCATCTCTGAATTAGCCTCCAAAATAGGAGACACTTTGAAAAGAGTTCCCTCCAAATCAACATAGTTCCCTCTTCTTCCCCCTGTGTAGTTTAATCCTGAAAACTTTCAATCAATGCTTCTCTAGGGTCCTCAGTTACAAAACTTGGCTCATGTTCCCACAGAAAACATGTTGAGTAATTCATCCACAATTACAGTGAGCCATAAGCAGTAAAGAATCCATCTGCCAGTGCAGGAGATGTGGGTTTGATCCCCAGGTGGGGAAGATCCCCTGGAGAAAAAAAAAAAAAAATGACAATTCACTCCAGTATTCTTGCCCAGTAAATCGCATGAGATAGGAGCCTGATGGGAAACAGTCCATGGGATTCCAAAGAGTTGGACATCATTTAGCAACTAAACAATAACAAATACAGATAGCCCGGGTGGGCCTCTGAACATACTATCAATATCCTCATAAATATTAACACTCAACTCTTCCTGCATTAAATATCAGACAGAATAGAAATATCAATATTTCAGGTTTTAAAAACTTTTGGAGTGTTTTCAAATAACTTTAAAGCAAACAAAGAGTCCATTATTTTATAGAAATTTTATCACAATAATAAAAGGGTAAAATAATATATGGAATTTTTTTTTTAAAGTTATAACTTATGCAGTTTTACCAAGGGATCCCAAAGAGTCTGACACAACTGAATAGCTAAACATTTTCACTAGGGTTTGTCTGGTGACTCAGACAGTAAAAATTCTGCATGAAATATGGGTTTGCTCCCTGGGTCGGGAAGATCTGCTGGAAAAGTGAATGGCTACTTACTCTAGTATTCTTGTCTTGGAAAATCCATAGACACAGGAGCCTGGCCGGCTATAGTCCATGGGGTCCCAAAGAGTTGGACATGACTGATTGACTAACACTTTCATTTCCACCCATTTTTGAAAGACATAAATCCTTGATACAGGGGAAATTATTTAAGAGTAGAGATATTTGAACATATTGACAACTAAAATATTTGTTGATTCAAAAAGTATGTATTTATATCTTCTTTATTCAAGTCTTGAGATCTATACTCATACTCAGCATTAAGGAAATGGTTAAAATACATGAGTCATATATATGCATTTGTATTCAGGCAAAATGAGAATAGCTTTAATAATAACTCATTTCTGAGAAATACTTTAAATATACCAAACTATAAGTAAGGGAAATATGAAATAAATGAAATAAAATCACAGAAGTGAGTTGCACATGTCAGTAATTATATATGAATTTTCTAAGCTTCTCTATAAAAAGTTAATTCAAATATTAAAAAAATAAATTTAAAGTATATACTTATTATTATTATTATTATTGACTGTATCACCTGGCATCCCAAACGCACACCCCCTGCAATAGAAGCACAGAATTTTAACCTCTGGACCAGGAGGAAAATCCCTAAAGAATATATTTAAGTAAACTGTAGCTTATTATACAGATTTCTTTTCTTAGTTACTTTTCTTTCTATCATAATTAGGGATTATTTTTCCCCCAGCTATGTTGCCTAGATATTGTCCTCCTCTAAATGTTGAATTGCCTCCTGTTATCATAACTTGGCTCATTTTTATTCTCAATACTTTCTACCTAGGTAGGCTCTCAATTTTGCTTTTTGAATACTCTGTTTTTGCTGTAAATTTCAAATTTTCAGATCACACATCTCCTCTGACACATATTCACCTTACCCTGTAAAACTTCCACTTATATATTTCAAAGATATTTCAAACCATGTGATTAAATTAAAACATTTTTTTTTTTTAGTTTCTCACAATATTTTCCCATCTCCAAGCCAGTTTTTCACATCTCTCTAAATAAGACTACCATCCTTCCCCTTGCTCAACCAATAAGTTTAGGAAAGCCATGACCACTTCCCCCTTTATTCACTAATCAGCTTCCAATTCGTTAGCATACCCTACCAATCCTTTCTTCTAAGTAAGTATGATGCATTTCTGTTTTAGTCCTACCCATAGTCAATCTGAGCCTAACTTTATGAGCCATTAACAAATATTCTCTGGTTTTCTATTTTACCCAAAATAAAATCCTACCTTTATATCACTTCCTAGAATGCATGGCATTACCTCTGTTGCCTGCCTTTCTGACTTTATTTCTATTTGTTATTTGACACATTTTCTTTCTCAAATCTATCAGGATCTTTAATATACTAGGAACACTTGCATTGGCAACTTGCAATACTGTATTTCTCTTCATTCTATTTGTTTAGCTATTTTTTCTTCATTGTGTTTATGAGCTTGAACATCATCTTTTAGAAAAGACTCTCCTGATAATTCTATTTAAATGAAAGCTCCACTCGCCACTCTAATTAAGCACTCGATTTTTTTGCATGTATTTTGTTAAAAAATCACAATTTTTATGTTTCTTTTAAAATCTACTTCTCGACAATCTTGTAAAAATTCTACGAAGTTAATGTGTATATATGAACTACTATAAAAACAATATTTTAGCCACCTGATGCCAAGACCTGACTCGTTTGAAAAGACCCTAATGCTGGGAAAGATTGAAGACAGGAGGAGAAGGGAACGATAGAGGATGAGATGGTTAGAAGGCATCGCCGACTCAATGGACATAAGTTTGCATAAACTCACGACTGAGCGACTGAACTGAACTGAATTGAACACTAAAGTATCAACTCTATGGAAAGATAATAAATAATTCAATTTTTGTTTGGCAATATTCCAAGTTTTCTAAGTGAATAACTGTTTCTGATCATCATCTATTTTCAAGCTATCTTTAAAATATTACCATTATTTTGTTGCTTCCCTTGTGGCTCAGCTCATAAAGAATCCACCAGCAAAGCAGGAGACCTGGGTTTGATCCCTGGGTTGAGAAGATCCCCTGGAGAAGGGAAAGGGTATCCACTCCAGTATTCTAGCCTAGAGAATTACATGGACTACAGTCCATGGGGTTGCAGAGAGTCAACACAACCGAGCTACTTTCATAATTTCTCTTTCACTTTCACATATCATGAGTTCAGTGCAGTCGCTCAATCTTGTCCGACTCTCCGCGACCCCATGAATCACAGCACGCCAAGCCTGTATGTCCATCATCAACTCCCGGAGTTCATTCAAACTCATGTCCNCAGAGACATATACACAGACATACCACACACACAGACACACACACCACACACAGATATACCACACATAGACACACACAGACCTGTTACCCATCCTTTGCCACCCCCCCCACACACACACGCGCTGTCTGTGTGTGTGACTGTGAGCGCCTCCTGACGTGCCTCCCGTGTGGACTTTCCCCAGGCGTCATCTGTGGAGCAGTGTTCGGATGTATCTTTGGTGCCCTGGTTATTGTGGCCGTGGGAGGCTTCATCTTCTGGAGGAAGAAAAGGTGACCGCTGCTTATGCTGATAATAATACGCTACACGTATTATCAATTGATTGAGCAAGAGCCTGAGTGAGCGCGTTGCGGTGCGTCTGTGCCCCGGGCTTCTTCCTGGCCTGGAGCTTCTGATGCGTCCTGTACCGGTTTTCTCTGCCACCTTGCCCTCCTGGGTCTATAGGCAGTGCCTGTGTTCCGGCTGTTTGCATTAGATTCTATTTTTTTTTTGAGGGAGGGGTCAAAAACAGCATTATCGTTTCTTGTTAAAGTAAACTTATACATACTTATGACAAAAGCAACAATAAAAAACAGAAAGAGAAGAAATAGCCCGTACCTAACACCATGGAAAACTCCTTTTAACACAGATGTGATTACAAAAGTCACATAAATACACACACCCACAAACAATCATATTATACGTGTTATTTTCTGGCTTGCTTTTGTTCTTAAGACGTTGTGGACAGCTCCAGGTCTTCATTTTAAGTGGCGATCGAGTGTTTAGCTGTATGGAAATTATTCAACCAATTTTCTGACATTTTTGTGTCCTCCTTATTTGCTACTGTTACTTATCCTTGTGTGTAAATCTGGGCACAATCATAGTTATTCCCTTAGGCCAGATTCCAAGCTGGGTAGTTGCTGGGTCAGTGGGTATGCATATAGTNTTTTTTTTTTAGTTTCTCACAATATTTTCCCATCTCCAAGCCAGTTTTTCACATCTCTCTAAATAAGACTACCATCCTTCCCCTTGCTCAACCAATAAGTTTAGGAAAGCCATGACCACTTCCCCCTTTATTCACTAATCAGCTTCCAATTCGTTAGCATACCCTACCAATCCTTTCTTCTAAGTAAGTATGATGCATTTCTGTTTTAGTCCTACCCATAGTCAATCTGAGCCTAACTTTATGAGCCATTAACAAATATTCTCTGGTTTTCTATTTTACCCAAAATAAAATCCTACCTTTATATCACTTCCTAGAATGCATGGCATTACCTCTGTTGCCTGCCTTTCTGACTTTATTTCTATTTGTTATTTGACACATTTTCTTTCTCAAATCTATCAGGATCTTTAATATACTAGGAACACTTGCATTGGCAACTTGCAATACTGTATTTCTCTTCATTCTATTTGTTTAGCTATTTTTTCTTCATTGTGTTTATGAGCTTGAACATCATCTTTTAGAAAAGACTCTCCTGATAATTCTATTTAAATGAAAGCTCCACTCGCCACTCTAATTAAGCACTCGATTTTTTTGCATGTATTTTGTTAAAAAATCACAATTTTTATGTTTCTTTTAAAATCTACTTCTCGACAATCTTGTAAAAATTCTACGAAGTTAATGTGTATATATGAACTACTATAAAAACAATATTTTAGCCACCTGATGCCAAGACCTGACTCGTTTGAAAAGACCCTAATGCTGGGAAAGATTGAAGACAGGAGGAGAAGGGAACGATAGAGGATGAGATGGTTAGAAGGCATCGCCGACTCAATGGACATAAGTTTGCATAAACTCACGACTGAGCGACTGAACTGAACTGAATTGAACACTAAAGTATCAACTCTATGGAAAGATAATAAATAATGCAATTTTTGTTTGGCAATATTCCAAGTTTTCTAAGTGAATAACTGTTTCTGATCATCATCTATTTTCAAGCTATCTTTAAAATATTACCATTATTTTGTTGCTTCCCTTGTGGCTCAGCTCATAAAGAATCCACCAGCAAAGCAGGAGACCTGGGTTTGATCCCTGGGTTGAGAAGATCCCCTGGAGAAGGGAAAGGGTATCCACTCCAGTATTCTAGCCTAGAGAATTACATGGACTACAGTCCATGGGGTTGCAGAGAGTCAACACAACCGAGCTGCTTTCATAATTTCTCTTTCACTTTCACATATCATGAGTTCAGTGCAGTCGCTCAATCTTGTCCGACTCTCCGCGACCCCATGAATCACAGCACGCCAAGCCTGTATGTCCATCATCAACTCCCGGAGTTCATTCAAACTCATGTCCATCGAGTCAGTGATGCCATCCCGCTATCTCATCATCTGTTGCCCCCTTCTCCTCCTGCCCCCAATCCCTCCCAGCATCAGAGTCTTTTCCAATGAGTCAACTCTTCACATGAGGTGGCCAAAGTATTGGAGTTTCAGCTTCAGCACCAGTCCTTCCAAAGAAATCCCAGGACTGATCTCACTTAAGATGGAGTCCTTGGATCTCCGTTAAGACCAAAGGGACTCCCAAGAGTCTTCTTCAACACCACAGTTCAAAAGCATCAATTCTTTGGCACTCAGCTTTCTTCAGAGTCCAACTCTCACACCCGTACATGACCACTGGAAAAACCATAGCCTTGACTAGACGGACCTTTGTTGGCAAAGTAATGTCTCTGCTTTTGAATATGCTGTCTAGGTTGGTCATAACTTTTCTTCCAAGGAGTAAGCGTCTTTTAATTTCGTGGCTGCAGTCACCATCTGCAGTGATTTTGAAGCCCCCCAAAATAAAGTCTGACACTGTTTCCACTGTTTCCTCATCTATTTCATATATAGCTTTAATAGTATATAGTTCAGGGTCCTTTGGAGCATTTTCTTTAATAAGCATTAAATTATTATTATTTTACAAAACAAGCAAACAAAAACATAGGGCTGAAAACAAGTAAATGCTTTGACCAACTAGGCACATATATGGCTAATATGTGATGTTATAGTTTACTCAAAATTAAAACCAAGCAACTTTTTAATTTATCATGATCATCAGACTTCAATTCACAATCATAAATATAGCTAGAAACCAATCTGAGTTTTTAACATTAATGTTTAACCTTAGGTTTCATACTGTAGAGCTATTTTCTTTTCACAAAATCTATAAATGATCATAATTGATATTTTTACTCCTAATGACATGTGCCATCTATTCTAAGTGCACTGACATGCAGCCGTACAATCAAATACACACCATAGTTTGAAACAGGATATACCACTTTCATCATCTGACTATATCCACTGAAAATAACTTAAAAATCAATAGGATAAAAGAAACAAGAAAAAAAAAGATCTGTGAAGTAATGTTTGAGTGTCATTTTGGGGGAGAACATATAAAAGAACACTTTTACTATATCAAGCCATTATTACCAATTTTACCTGCAAATCACACTTGAAAATGTTACATATGTTCTGCTATTATGTTGCACAATACATGTAGATTGGATATTCATTATCAAGATTTACTGTGTATTTACTGAATTTACTGAAATGAATAATTAAACCAAAAGTATCCATATCCTTTTTTTTTCAGAACATGAATTGGCAATAGCAGCAGCAGTAAATATATAATATTTATTAATATATATATTAATATATGGACGAAACAAAGTAATGATTTTCTAATATATTTCAACTATGGTCTTATAATATTTAATGTCATTACTTATTCTAAATATTCTTTGTTTCATGTGCCATAAATTTTACAATAAAACTACTGAAATATTAAAATAATTTTAAATGTTTTCTAACAATGCCTTCTGAAGCTGTCAGATTTTCCTGACTTTTATTGCTTTAAATACCATGGAGTTATGTGTTATTCCGTCCCAGATTCTCCATTTCAAATTTGTACTGGCAAGTTCATTCAGCCAGAAGGTCAAGCAAAGGGTTGTGGTTAAGATGTGCTTGTATAATATATGGGGGAAGTGGGGATACTAAGTACATTATAGCCACATTGTGAAAGATGAATATGACAAGATACATGACATTTAAGAAGTCATCTGAACACTATTTATGAGCCTTTTAAAATCGACATCATAATAGCAAATTAAATTTTGTATTCACCATCATTTTTTCACTATCTTTCCAGACATCTGGAATTTTAGGTTTGGCTGTGACTATTGATGCCAAAAAGGCTTTTCAAAATGCATAATTCATTAAATATTTATTCAAATAGCCACTAATTACAATATACTCTGTGGAATTGCTGAAATAAAAATTCCTGTGACATGGTCACTCTCATCAAGGAGCACACAAATGAATTTGAAACTCTAATAATCTCTGATTAACTATCAGATCCTCACAAATAAAAATATCCAAGCAGATGGATTGACCTCTTCAAACATGATCCATCACTTTGGTCTCATGTCCTGCAGAAACTGATGAATTCTATAATTTTATAACAGAATTTAGAGAATCAGAAGACAATCTTTCTGCCAGAAGTGTAGCCATCAACAGTATTCATATTTAAATCAATACTTTTAAAACAGGTACTATAATCACATGTATATCCAAAGGAAGGGCTGAATGACTTTAGCATGGAATGGGAAAAATGAGCCACTGGAATCTGGGTATTTGATTTTACAATGTTGTTCTGTTTGTTTAAATGAATTGATTTTCAGAAATGCCATGTCATGTGGTTTTGTTTTTTTCCTTTGAAGGAGTTCCTAAGAAGAAATTAAGAACATATATTTAGTAGAGAACTTTTGTTATGCTCCAGGTCCAGGTCCCCACACAGACGGACAGATCAACTCACCACAGCATGCAAAAGCAAGAAGGGAGTTTATTGCTAACTCGAGCTAGGGCACTCTGCCACATCCAAAACAGTGGAGTGAGGCAAGAGAGCCCGGAGCCCAGATTTACAGCAGTATTTATAGGTTTTAGAACAAACAGGGAGTTGGCAAGGGCTGATTGGCTGCAGGGGGTTCCTGGTATTGGCTAATCTTTATTGGCCACAGGGGTTACTAATTGGCTAATCTTTCTAATCTTTTATTGGCCACAGGGGTTACTAATTGGCTAATCTTTATTGGCTGCAGGGGGATGTCTTTTTCGTCCTGATAAACTCGAACCAGGCTACAGGGAGTATACAGATTGGCTGAGTCCTCACGTCTCTGCCTGGTCAGTGACTCAGCTGTTTCCGGGATGCTAGCTCTGGCTTTTATCAGGCCTCAACATTCCCCCCTGTCCTTTGATCATGGAGAGGAATCCTCCTCTCCATTCACTGCCTGGTATTGTTGTCTTAATACCATTACCTGAATTGTACTACACTTTTGCCATGGACTCT